>ML246754.1:0-16005 GCA_005239495.1 Nicotiana undulata
ACTGTCAACCAGAATAAATTACCAAATAGAGACAATCTCATAATATGATAAACATGGAAGAAAATACTACAATTTCTATCAAAATTGACTCATGGGCATGCTTGACACACATTGAATAGGTACTCGTCACCTCACCCAAGAAATGGACATGATATTCACTTAGCACATAGAAAATAATACATATTCCCTCACCAAAGTAGGCAAGACACTTATCTCGGTTCCAGAATATAGCAATCAACCCTCTAAGACCGCCTTTCTTTTTTAATCCGACTCCGAAACAACGATTCTTGGCATAATTAATTCAAAATATCAATAAAGACTCAATAACACAATCCCATATCCTAGATATGCAATTCCTATCATTCTTCCAAAATTTCCAAAATTCGACCCCGGGCCCGCTTGGTCCAAACACGAGGCTCGAACAAAAACCCGATCACCCATACCCCTACGAGTTAGAATATATAATTTGTTTTGAAATCCGACCCCAAATTGGGGTTGAATTACCCAAAATTCCCAAAAACCTAACTCTACCCAAATCCCCTAATTTCTACTTTGATTTTAGGCTTTTAGGCCTAGATTCTAGTGTTAGACGAAGAAATGTGGAAGAAAACGGAGTTAAGTACACATACCTATGAAGCTATGGAGGTTGGGGAGGTTGAATTTCGTATATGGAAGTTTGGGGAAGAAGAAAAGGGTGAAGAATGGAAATAATCTCGTAATGGGTCTGTTTTGGAAGAAAAGGGTGAAGAATGGAAATAATCCCTAATTTTTACCCTTGACCCAGGCCCCTCACTTAACCCTATGTGATCGCAGCCCCTCCCATGCGATCGCACAGACCAAATTACCAGACACCAGAAACTGAATCAAAATACTAGACTTTTCATGTTTTCACACCCCGTCAGCTACCCGGAACTCACCCAAGCCCTCGGGTCTCAAAACCAAAAACACACACGACTCCCAAAAAATCATACGAACTTGTTCAAGCATTTAAATCATCAAAATATCATCAAAAACAAGGAATTAAACCTCAAAACTCATAGAAATTTCTTAAAACTTCATAAGGCTTAATTATTCCGATTTTTATCCGAAACCCGTCATTTCAAGTCCGTTTTACACCAAATTTCACATATAACTCCCATAACATATAATAAACCTGTTCCGGGCTCCGGAACCATAATACGGGCCCGGTAACACGGTTTTCACGTAATTATTCATTTTCAAAAACCTTTATTATTTTCAGAAAACAATTTTCTTTAAAAATTCATTTCTCGGGATTGGGACCTCGAAATTCGATTCCGGGCATACGCCCAAGTCCCATATTTTCCTGCGGACCCTCCGAGACCGTCAAATCACGGGTCCGGGTCTGTTTACCAAAAATGTTGACCAAAGTCAACTTTATTCAAATAATTATTCGAAAAATTCCATTTTTATCAAATTTTTACATAGAAGCTTCCCGGCTACATGCCCGGGCTGCGCACGCATATCGAGGTGAGATTAACGGAGGCTTTCGGGGCCACAAAATGCAGATTTTGCTAAAATTACTTAGGATGACCTTTTGGGTCATCACAATCCAACACCCATAAACCCTAAAACATTTTCCCCCCACCTGCCGTCCTCTAATCCGCTCATTTTCTCACCTCTTCCCTCTCAAACCCTAGCCTGTAGTTACCATTTCTTCTACCAGAAATGGAATCACTCCCTGATTCCTTACCTTATCTGGCCTTACCTCCTTACTTACTACCCGTCTTTAATGTTACTTGACTTATTTGCTCAAAAGAAAAGTGTGTCTAAAGCGTTTCGAACCAGATCTGGTTTAAAATCTCTCATATTTCGATTATTCCCGTCTATGTTCATCCCAATACCTGTGAGTACAAATATTTTTTCTATATTTCAGTTAGGTTTTGAATCTCTGGTTCAAACCAGATTTGGTTCAACTTCTTTTTATTTTTAAGTTACTCTTCATCTATATTTGCTCTATCACTCACGAATCTGGCTATTTGTGGTTGAATCTGTTACTTACCCTAAATTTAGGGTTTAGATCTGAAATGATTTTTTATTTTTGCTTTGGTATTTCTCTGTTAATCTTTCAGTACTTCTATCTCTATATTTTATAGTCTTTTTGTTATTATTTCTGACCGATCTTATTTACCCTAAAACTAAGGTTTTGATTTCAACTGATTTTTGCCAAAAATATTTTAACCTTTAATGTTTCATCTCTGTGTATCTATTAGGGTTTTCTTATTTATTTCTTACTCATTTTATTTACCTTAATTAGTTCCGTCTATATGTCCTTTGTATTTCTGCCTATTTTCTAGGGTTTCAATTATTTAAATATTTCTGTTAATGTGTCTGCCTATTTGTCTTTAGCCATGACCATTAATAACTTACTAATTAGGGATTGAAATCATTCTTCCTTTTTTGGTATAGTACTGGTGTTTCCTTATTCAACTTACCTGTTCTTACCTTATTTGGTCCAACATGATTGTTAACTTGTTCTACTTCCCTTAACCTAGCAGTACTGGCCTGATTTTTGTGTTCTAAAGCCGACTTCTAATTGATTTTGGAACTATGTACTTACCTTATTTCATCTAGTACTTGACTACTGATTGATTCCATATAATGCTTTCTCTAAATTAAGTAGTACTAGCCTTATTTTATGCTATCCTGTCCTGTTAATTGATTGAAGTAGACTCTAATTGATTGTTAAGTTATTCACATTCCTTATTTGTGTAAGATTAATTAATTACCTTATTTCTCTACCTCATTGAGTTCTATTTAAACCCCTTCCTCATTCCCTTTAAAAAAAGACTCGAACTCTCATATTCTCACAAAAACTTAAGCTCTCTTTGTTCTCTCTTGTTCTGATAACTGTACTAAGTGATTATTGTTTGACCAGCTGAAAGCCAAGGCCAAATTACCCTGGAATTTAACTGCTATTGCACCCTTACTCGCTTTCTTCTCAACTGGTGTGACCTAACTCTTGCAATTCCATTCTCTATGCTTTATTCGACTAGTCTGTTTTAATCCTCAGCATAATTATGTCTTTCATATGATTGCATGATCTCATTTAGTAACAATGTTAGCTTAAGACTAAGTTATTTCAAATAATGTGAACCCTTTCCTAAGTTAGTTTTAGGTTTAGTATGTTTCTTGTTTTAAACTTTGCAAGATACTATAAGCATGTAACCAAAATATGTTTGTGTCTTAATTCATATGTCATGTCTGTTTGATTCAAGTGTTTCTGCCTAATTTTCTTTGTGTTTAAGCCATGATTGTTTTAAATACTATCATGAGTATCTAGATTGATCAGATATCTTCATGTTTGACTATGTGCTGAACATGAACCTTGTTTGCTTCTTGGTGCACTCTGCCTCCAACTCCGTGTTCTGAACTTTCTTTCTTCTGAAATTGAACTATTTTTAAAACCTGCCCCCTTACCCTTTATGTACTGGTTTTAAAACCCCTACTCTTAGTCATTTAGGTTCTCAATCACCCCTAGTGTGAGCACTGCCTAGGGTCTTTAAGACTCTTTTGAACTCTGACAATTGGGGCTGGTTTTTCCATTCTTTTATGAAGTATCTTCTGAATATGGTCCTGGTGTGAGCATTACTCTGGTTCCCTAAGGACCTTTGGAACTTTGACACGCTGGAAGCCTGGTTTTTATTGTGCCATGGATGAACCATTGCTATGCTCCAGAGCTGTTATGATCGAAGGCCTAGTTCCCATGTTTAGATTGGGCCTATGAAGGCTCCCTATAGTGTCATTGTTACCATTATGTAATTCATTCGATATTCTGGGCTGTAATAATCTCTGTAATAACATATTTGGGGTTAATTAGTAAAATTTGGGGGAGTTTTTCTTATATCTTTGTTCAAACTAGGTAGAAATCCTGCCTATAGGATTTAATTATGTTGATTGAATCATGTGAGTACTATACTGTGCTTAGAGATACTGTCTATAGGACTTTTCGTTTAATTCTGTATTAGAAATCCTGTTCATAGGATCTACACATGTTCTCAACCAAATGTGCATTAGTGACCATGCCTATATGACCTTGTTTGTTTGAGATAATTATCTTTCCTGGCGATCTGTTTAATTTCTACCCATATATGGTTAATAGATATCATGCCTATCGAACCAAAAAATAATTTCAACCTAGAAATCATGCCTGTAAGATTTAAAGCTAATAGATATCATGCCTATAGGACAAAAAATCAGTTTCAACCTAGAAATCATGCTTATAGGGTTTAAAGCTAATCGATATCATGCCTATATGGTGAAATCAATTTCAAACTTAGACATTCTGCCTATAGGGTTTAAATCAACTCAGCAGATTAGAAATCATGCCTCTAGGTTTTAAATCAATTAGCAATTAGAAAGCATGCCTATATGATTTTTTTTAAAAGTAATAAAAACCTGACTTTATGAGTTAAAATCGGTGGTACACTTAGAAACCATGTGTATATGTCTATAATTAATAAACTCGTAGAAATCATGCCTATAGGATTCTGTCGATCAATTCTGAATTCAATCAATTCTGGCCATCACTTAAGCAATATATATGTAGGACTTAACAATGATTTTGCGTCTAAATTGTGACATATTACTGCATGAAGTTCCCAGATTCATGCTGAACAAAATTAGTAGTAAAATAGAATAGGTTTTAATGATTGCCTTAATAAACTGTCTTCACATTCTGTTTTTGCTCACATAGATATCTGCCTATAGGATTATAAAGTTAACAAAGTTTGCTGACTCAACTACGTGCTTTTGTTGCTTATGTGTGGAGGTCAATGTGAGCCCATACTTGTTCTTTATTTGAAAGTCCTTTTTTGTTTTGTTTGTCGCCAAGATTTCACATTTTTTAGTAATATAGATTGGTCTAGAACCATCCCAAATAGAGGTCTTAATACCTCCAGGGCCATAGGTAAGGGACGGGTAGTGCACGCATAAGGAACGAGCTAGAAACTACTAGAACGCTTAGGTAACAACTTAAAGATAGTAATTAGGTAGTAAGGAGATGATATCCCGTGCGCTAATGCTATGAGTAACACCCCGACTTGATGGAGTTACAAAGTATTGCATGGAATGATCCTATAGGCTAAAAAACCTAGGACCCCCCTTATGATCCTGTTTAAAGTAATTTGTATTGTCCAAATTGTTTTCTTCTCCTCTTAGACTAATTCACTTAATTTAAGTTCGGCCGGGATCCACCATTGTGGACCTCGAGGGGTGCCTAACACCTTCCCTTCGAGGTAATTTGAGTTATTACCCGATCTCTGGTGATGCAAACTAGTTATATGATTTAATTGCTCTAGGTGCCCTAATGCACCTTCATCCGTTAGGTGACGACTCTTCCAACTCCTTACTCAATCCCAAAAAGAAGAAGTTGTCCAAGAAATGTCGAAACCCGATTTTGCGAGGAAAAGGGGGTGCGACATCATGGTGACTCTGGTGGGGATATTTCTAGGCTCTTACCATAACAAACTTTTTTTTTAAATTAGTCTTTAAGCATGACTTATTATTCAATTAATTCTCGCATACCCTTTCCCTTTCCCACTTTATGTGAATTTATTTACCTACCTTCAAGCATTTACGATTTCTCTTTCTTGTTTTATTACTCTTTACTATGGAAACTGACTTATCTCCTTGTTTTTATTTCTTAAACGCCTTCTCAATTATTAAATACCGCATTTATCATTTTTAATCGTGCAAATACGTGAAAACGTGCTATTTGCTGTTGCATAAATCATGCTCAACATCATACTCCACTCGTGCATAATTAATACCATAGAAACACTTGATGAGTGTTTGCGTTCTTCCTATATATCACCCTTTTTGAATTCAGAATGGCTTATTTGCGGTAAAACTAGTAAATCAGCGGTGCAGTCGACGGTTTCGTGCCTTTCTCCCTCATGTTGTTCGCTTGAGGGTACCTTTCTAGACCTCTATAGAAATGTTACTATGATTAACTGTACATGCAGCATGGTCAAACCTAGCCAGGGTTAATATGTTTTCCATATAATAACCCTTTAAGAAAAGCCTTGTCCAAAGTCCACCGGGGTTTCCATAATCCCAATGGATGCAACCACGATCTGTGCATTAATTTGGAGAAATAAGTGCCAATATGCTAATAGTTAATGTATAATTAGTCGAATCTGGAGGGGGAAAGGGTCTAACCTTATTTGTTTTGCAGAAATTGAGGCACGTAGTCCCCAGGTTTGGCATGGTCCGTAACATACCACCATTATTTCTAGATTGGTGGGAAGATCTTCCGTCAAGCGACAAAAAGCACGTGAAAAAGGTTTTGGGAAATTTAACTTCTTTATTAGATATCCAACCGAACAACATGTTGATCGAAGCTGCCACTATGTTCTGGGACGAGGAAAGGGCCGTGTTCCATTTTGGAAACATAGAAATGACCCCTCTCTTGGAGGAAATAAGGGGATTCACTAGACTACCTTGGGACATTCCCGGTTTATTGGAGCCGGGAAATCGCACTCCCAAAAGGTTTCTGAAAATGATGGGTTTAAGAAATAACGACGACTTGGTGTGTCTAAATAAGTCTTACATACCTTTCGACTTTCTTTATGAACGATACTGTCATAAAAAATCCTATCGTATCTTTCATGACAAATTCTCTATCACTTCCTTGTGTTGGATTCACCGCAGGGTTTTCGTGTTCATCGTCTACATCTTGGGTATGATAGTGTTCCCAAGCAAAATGGACAGAATTCACACCAGATTGGCCATGGTAACTAAAGCCTTAAATGGAGGGAATTGAGGGGAAAACATATACTATTATCCCTATGATCATAGCCGACATATATCGGCCATTGGATAGCTGCCAGAAAGGGTTCAAACACTTTGAGGGTTGTAATCTCCAGAGAGGTCAATACCGCCAAGGGTTCCACGAAGACCGTGGAATGATCACATATCTATTCATCACCCTAAGAGGATGACCTTTATCCCAGATAGGTTTGCTCAACTGGAGAATGCTACAGAATGAGTGCAGGTTTTCGACAATCTGACTGAGAACCAGGTTCAATGGATGTTCGAATGGTTCCCTACTAGTGAGTTCATCATCAGATCTAGGGACGTTCCACACTTGGTGTTGATCGGATTAAGGGGAATATACCCCTATGTTCACGTCAGGGTTATGAGACAAGCAGGTAGAAAGCAATTCATACCTCGAGTCTCCAAAATAAGTCACTACAGGGCATATTTTCAAGATGACGACATCCCATAAAAATGTGAAGATCCACATATGTGGAACCTGAAGATTATTGTAGAAAGAGAAACCATCGAACCAAACTGATATCACACAGGGCATGTGCGCTTTTACCCATCATGGTTGGAAATTAGCATAGCAAGAATAGTTGAGCCGGGGATCGGTCGAGGAAATAGGGTCAAGGAGGAAGTTGCTGAAGCACAAGTGAAATATAACAGACTGTGCAAGAGAGTTCACGAATCCGAGGCTGAGCATCTGGAGCAACACAAGACTGATATGGAACTGATCAATGAATGGAGGGAAATGGCTATTAAGTCGTATGAAAGGCTGGAATATCTGGAGCATGGTCTGATGGAGCTGGGAGAGAAAATGAGAAAAAGAGTCGTAGACTGCCAGAATGCTGAGGGTAACAAAGAAGGACATCTAGCAAGAGTGTACCTGCTACTGGGCATGCGCGACCTGGGGAACCTGATCGATGGAGCCAAGAGAATCACGCCTGGAGAAGGTTCTTCTAGGACTAAATAGATTAGGTTTATTTGTTCTTTCTTTTCCAAATGTAATAAGGCCAAGTGCCATTAGTGACTTATCTTATTTAGTGTCGTTTTAGATTCATCTTATTTTTACATTAATGAAATGAGGTAATTATTCGCATTAAAATTCTCCAAATATACTTGTCGCTAGGCCTACCTCGGGCAAAACGAGGCTCCCAAATTAGGACGCGAATTTACATTCCCGCAATATGTGTTTAAATACTTCAAACATTTTTTCAAAATTCTTACTAACTTGGTTCCTTTTTTGTTTTTCTTTCTTTTTTGATTATTCTCATTCCCCAAGGTTGGTTCACGCATATTGGCATCATCAGCTTACCATACCTCATATAGAGGCCCTGCATCAAATCCTCCTCCTAGTATACCGAAATTCAAAGGAAAAGCTAAAATGGACGATATGAGCGGCGTCAGAAAAAGACAACACCACACATGCTAAAAATATGGAAACTTCCGATGGTCGGAGTACTCCGGCCCCAAATGATTTGGTTTTACGGCTTGAACAGAAGATACTTGAAATTCAAGGTGAGCTTGAGCAGGTCCGTAACTTGGAAAACTTCTCCCTCACACTAAATGTCCCAGATATCAACCATCCAAATACCCAAAACCTAGTACCTCCTCAGAACACACCTAACCAAAGCCTGCAGAATCCTCCCGCACCTCACCAATATACAACCCCTCCTCAAAACCCTTTACCAGTACCTACACCTCCTCAACATCAGCATCTCCTTGCTCAATATTCGCAAACCATTTAGCACTCTTCAGAATACTCCACAACGTATCCCCGATCCCCAAAGTTCAACCAATGATCACCACTATACCCAAATTCCTTGCATTCACCAAAATAACCCCATATATGTAGAAACCTTACCCTACCCCACTCAACCAATATCATATACACCAGAATCCACCGAGAAAGACCTTCTCATTAAGAACATGGAAGAGGAGCTCAAGAAACTAACAAGCCGAGTTCAAGGTGTCGAAGGAGGCAAAGGAATCGAAGGTTTGAACTATGAGGATTTGTGCATCCAGCCAGATGTGGAACTGCCGGAGGGTTACAAACCTCCTAAGTTTGAAATGTTTGATGGAACGGGTGACCCAAAGGTTCATTTGAGAACTTACTGTGACAAGCTCGTGGGAGTTGGAAAGGACGAAAGCATTCACATGAAGCTATTCATGAGAAGCCTTACTGGAGATGCTCTATCTTGGTACATAAGTCAGAATCCCAAGAAATGGGCTAATTGGGTGAGCATGGCGTCGGACTTTGTGGATAGGTTCAGATTCAACATGGAAAATGCTTTGCATGTCTTCTATACCCAGAATCTCAAGAAGAAGCCAGGTGAGACTTTCTACGAGTATGCTGCTCGATGGAGGTCAGAAGCAGCGAAGGTCAGGCCGGCATTAGATGATGAGCATATGAACAAGTTCTATGTTAGGGAACATGATCCACAATATTATGAAAGGTTAATGGTCATTGAGAATCACAAGTTCTCTGATATCATCAAGCTTAGAGAAAGGATCGAGAAAGGTATCAAAAGTGGAATGGTGACAATTTCGAGGCACTTCAGGCCACGAACAAAGCACTACAATTAGGTGGCATATCGAAGAAGAAAAAAATGGGGACAATCATGGTTGACCAAGATCCAAAATCTCCATTTGTATACCAAACACTTCCACCCACATATCAACCTTCACGTCTAAGATATCCTCAACCTGCTACCGCCTACCGCTACTACAATACCCAACCACCTTATTATCATTCACCTCCAGCTCATCCAAAATATCAAAAACCCAGGCTTAATTTTGACCGCAAACCACCTAGAGAATACACCGCTATTGCTGAACCAATCGACCAATTGTATGAAAGACTAAAAGTTGTCGGATATGTGACCCCTATTCCCGTTGTGGCTATGGAAAACTCCTCTCAATTGGTCAACCCAAACAAGACTCATGCATACCACTCCGGCATGAAGGGACACACTATTGATGAATGTCGCACCTTGAAAGACAAGATCCAAACACTGATTGATACCAAGGTCACACAGGCGAAGGAAACTACACCCAATATCCGCAACAATCCCCTCCCAGATCATAGGGGCGAAGGAGTCAATGTAATAAAAACTGATAAAAAGTGGGATCACGAGGGATCAATCAGGCTTATTCGAGAAGGTGATGATCCGAAGAAGCCTACAATCACGCTCAATCCGATTGTGGTGCAGGTACAACCGCCAATTGAGGTCGAGGTAGCCACATCGATTCCCTTTGAAGTAGAAGTAACACCACCTGCAGGTACACCCACTCCATTTGAGGTAGAAGTGTCCACGCCTTTCACTGTAATGATGGCATCCACACCACCCTTCATTTCCAATGCTGTACCTTGGGATTATGTTGCCGAGGCTAGAAGAAAGGGGAACGCAAAGATGGAAGAGCCCGACGCAGCACAAGGAATGACCAGAACATGAAGAATTTACACACCTCAGCATTTGGGAGAAACCAGTAAGCAAGCTTCCAACAAACCGCGCGTCATTGAGACTGGTCCAGATGACCTCTGGAGGAACCTACAAGCAAGGGAATACTCTATTGTTGATCATCTGAAACAAGACTCCCGCCCAGATATCTATCCTATCATTGTTGCAAAATTTCAAGGCACACGTGAATGCTCTAATGAAGGTACTGAATGAAGCATATGTGCCCAACAACATCACTAGCGGAGAAATGTCCAAATTGGTGGGACAAGTGCTGGAAATCCATAAGATCACCTTCCATGAGGACAAGCTACCACCTGAAGGGTTAAGCCACAATAGGGCACTGCACATCACAGTGCAATGTGAAGATAAGTTAATCGCCAGAGTTCTGATAGACGGAGGATCCAGCCTCAACATCTGTCCGCTAACAACATTGAAGAGGTTGGGCAAGGGACTACTTGAAATACGAGTAGGGACTATGAACGTAAAAGCGTTCGATGGATATCAAAGGGACACCATTGGAGAAACTAATCTATACTTGCAGATGGGTCCTACCTGGTTCGATGTTGAGTTTCATATGCTAGATATATCCGCCTCCTACAATCTGCTGCTGGGACGACCTTAGATACATGCCGCTGGGGATGTCGCGTCTACTTTGCACCAGGCTGTAAAGTTTGAATGGAACTATCAAGAAGTGATCATCCATGGAGATAGGAGCAACCCCATTTACACCAGTGAGAATGCCCCGGTGGTAAAAAAAGGAGGAAGTTAGGTGGAGAAACCTACCAACGCATCGAGCGTGTTAACACAATTTAGAAGGATAAGTGGTGGAATAGCAAGATAGAAAGTATAGTGGCATGGAAATGGTACGAACCTGGTAAGGGGCTTGGTAAAAATCTTCAAGGCATCTCCAAACTAGTGCAACTGAAGCGCCATGGTACAACCTTTGGGCTTTGATATCAATACACGTGGCAAGAATATCAGAATTGGTCTCCACCATGGCGTGGTCCATACTACCCTCTTGAGAAACCCGTGCCGCACCTTAATCAGACCTTCTAGCAGGTCTATATCATATGGGGATCAGAGGAAGTAGAAGCCTTGAAAACATTGAAGAATTTGTTCTTGGAAGATGATGATATGGACTGCTGTGTGATAGTCGAGGAGGAGGAGGAAGAAGGCCTAAGTATCCAGGCAGTGGAGAAGGGAGCATTCCTCAAGAATTGGACTGTTAAACCATCAAGGCCTCGATGAGTCCCGGGGTAGCAAGGCTGATAGCATCGTTTACTTTTGAAAATGATTTCCTCTTTTGCATTTTGTTTAATTAATATTTTCAGTGTTCCGTTTCGAAAAACGTTATTTGAGTTATTAAAATAATTTTGTTAACACTTAAATGGATTGATGTTTTATTATTACTATTTTTCTTTCATATCTTTATCCCTACATCATTACTATTTCTTATCTTGATGAACCAACGACTATGATATGTAATGAGACAATGCAACAAAAGGATAGTGATTCGGAAGAAATAGAAGAAGATGATGTAATACCTGAGGAGATTGTCAGAGAAGTGGAGAATTTTGAGAACAAGGCCCAAGTCGAACCTGGAAGAGACCGAGGTAGTCAACTTGGGAGATTTCGAAACCATCAAGGAAACCCGCATACGCATCCATTTGTCACCGTCAGAGAAAGAAAAGTACACTCGGTTCCTGAAAGAATATGAGGATATCTTTGCATGGTCATACGGCTATATGACGGGGTTGAGCACATCCATAGTAGCTCACAAGTTACCCACAAATCCAATGTGTCCGCCAGTGAAGCAGAAACTCAGGAAATTCAAGCCAGATATGAGCCTGAAAATCAAGGAGGAAGTTACTAAGCAGATCAAAGCCAAGGTCCTCAGGATACTGGAATACCCAACCTGGTTGGACAACATTGTGCCGATTCCAAAGAAAGATGGGAAAGTCAAAGTCTGTGTTGATTATCGGGATCTTAACAGAGCAAGTCCAAAAGATGATTTCCCATTGCCAAATATAAACATTCTAATCGATAATTGTGCCAAGAATGAACTCCAGTCCTTTGTTGATTGCTTTGCAGGTTACCATCAGATCTGTATGGACGAAGAAGACCCCGATAAAATAGACTTCATTACACCGTGGGGAGTGTACTGCTACAAAATGATGTCATTCGATCTAAAGAATGTTGGGGCCACCTAAATGAGGGCCATGACAACCATTTTCCATGACATGATACATAAAGAGATAGAGGTATATGTGGACGACATCATCATCAAATCTAAGAAGGACGCATATCACATAGCAGACTTGAGGAAATTATTTGACCGTCTGCGGAAGTATAACCTAAAGCTAAACCCCGCAAAGTGTGCATTCGAGGTTCCTGACAAAAAGTTGTTGGGATTCATCATCAATCATCGGGGAATAGAGTTTGACCTGTCAAAGGTCAAAGCCATCCAGGAATTACCACCACCAAAAAGCAAGAAAGATGTGATGAGTTTCTTGGGATGCCTCAACTACATCAGCCGCTTCATAGCACAGTCCACAGTAATATGTGAGCCGGTTTTCAAAATGCTGGAGAAGGACGCTGCAACCAGTTGGACCGAGGATTGTCAAAAGGCTTTTGACAAAATCAAGGAATACTTGTCCACACCACCAGTCTTAGTCCTGCCAAAGCCTGGTAGACAACTACTTCTTTACCTTGCAATGTTAGATGGAGCTTTCGGTTGTGTTCTGGGACAACATGGGGAGACGGGAAGAAACAAACATGACATATATTAGTTGAATAAGAAGTTCACTCCTTATTAAGCACGATACCCTCTGCTAGAACGCACCTGTTGCGCTCTAACCTGGATAGCCATAAGCTAAGGCACTACTTCTGTACCTATGCTACATATCTCATATCAAAGATGGATCCCCTGAAGTACATCTTTCAGAAGCCCATGCCTACTGGGAAGCTGGCCAAGTGGCAAATCATGCTGAGTGAGTTTGACATCATCTATGTAACTCAAAAAGCAGTCAAAGGACAAGAATTGGCAGACCATCTTGCCAAAAATTCTGTAGGAGGAGAATACGAACCCCTGAAAACATATTTTCCTGATGAAGAGGTATCATTCGTATGAGAAGAGATTGCTGAAGCCTATAACAGTTGGAGAATGTTTTTCGACGGAACTGCGAATTTCAAGGGAGTAGGTATCGAAGCCGTCTTGGTATCAGAAACTGGTCACCACTATCCGATATCTGCAAAACTCATATTCCCATGCACTAACAACATGGCGAAATATGAAGCTTGCATATTAGGGCTCAACCTGGCTGTTGATATGAACATTCAGGAACTGTTGGTGATAGGCGATTGGGATCTACTTGTGCATCAAGTATAAAGAGAGTGGGCTACCAAGAATTCCAAGATACTACCATATTTGCATCATGTACAAGAAATGAAGAAGAGGTTCACAAAGCTAAAGTTCCGACATGCCCCCAAGATTCAGAATGAATTTGCAGATGCATTGGCCACCTTGTCATAAATGATACAACATCTAGACAAAAACTTCATCGATCCCATTTCGGTGAGAATCCATAATCAACCGGCATACTGCGCTCATGTTGAAGAAGAAACAAAGGGAAATTCCTGGTTCCACGACATCAAAGTGTACTTGAAAAAGAGAGAATACCTGAAACACGCAAACCATACTCAGAAACGCACACTTCGGAGGTTGTCCAATCACTTCTTCCAAAGAGGAGGGAACATATACAGAAGAACTCCCGATCTGGGACTGTTAAGGTGTGTTGATACAAAAGAAGCTTCAAAATTACTCGAGGAGATACATTCAAGAACCTGCGGCCCACATATGAATGGCTTTGTCTTGGCCAAGAAGATACTCAGGGCCGGATACTTTTGGATGACCATGGAAACAGACTGCATCCGATATGTGTAGAAATGCTACCAATGCGAGATACATGTAGATATGATACAAGTGCCTCCAAACGAGCTTAATGCAACAAGCTCACCTTGGCCCTTTGCTGCCTGGGGAATGGATGTCATTGGTCCGATTGAGCCTACCGCTTCAAATAGGCACCGGTTCATTTTAGTGGCAATCTACTACTTCACTAAATGGGTTGAAGTTGCATCTTACAATGCTGTGACAAAGAAGGTCATTGTAGATTTGGCCCATGACCGATTGTTTGTCGATTGGGGTCCTAGAGTCCATCATCACTGACAATGCCGCCAATCTCAATAGTGATTTGATGAAAGCCATGTGTGAAACATTCAAAATCAAGCATAATGATTCCACAATGTACATGCCTCAAATGAATGGAGCTGTGGAAGCCGCCAACAAAAACATCAAGAAGATACTAAGGAAAATGGTAGAGAATCACAACTAGGATACCTTACCTGTAACGACCCAGCCGGTCGTTTTGCGTATCAGGGTCCCATTTCCTTAAATGAAACCTTCCATAGCGGCTATTCGTGCTTTATGACTCGTATGAGCGGGTGGTCCGGGATTTGGGAATGATTTGGATGGTTTAGGAACACTTGGTTCCTTAAGGCTGGCCTATTTGGCCAAGTTTGACTTCGGTCAACATTTGGAACAAACTATCTCGAAATCAAGTTCTAACATCTCCAGTAGCTCTGTATGATGATTTCGGACTTGGGCATATGTTCGTCTCGGGTTTCTGATGACCCGGGAGCGTTTCGGCGCCCGAAATGGAAATAAGGATTTCCTTAAGTTTAGAATTTGGCCTGGAACGGGACTTCATGCTATCGGGGTCCGAATGGATTTTCGGGACCGACAATAGTTCCGAATAGCCATTTATGACTTGTCTGCAAAATTTGGGGTCATTCCGAGTAGTATAGACCCGTCCGGCGTAATGTAATGAATTCAAGAATTTCAAAGTTCTTAAGTTTGACTAATTTGGTTTTGGGGTTTGATTCTAAGTTCCGTTGTTGTTTTTCATGTGCCTGAAGTTTTAGCGAGTCCGTATCATGGATACAAACTTGCCGGTGATTTTCGACGGGGTCCCGGGGGGCTCTGGGGTGTTTTAGGTCCCCAGGAGCTAAGTTAGAAAAACCAGAAAATTCCTGTCTGGTTTCCTTCTCTGCGATCGCAGAGGGATAATTATGATCGCAAAGAGGGATTTCTTCTGGGCTAAATTTTGTTCTTTGCGATCGCAGACATCACCCTGTGATCGCATAAGTCTCTTCCCCCATCTTCTGTGATCGCAAACCTCACTCATGCGATCGCATAAGCCTAACTCCCCACTCTCCGCGATCGCAAGACCCATTTTTGCGATCGCATAAGATCGTTTGGGGCCCAGGACCATTTGTTCTCCGCGATTGCAGACCTCCAGCCGCGATCGCAGTGGTCCGGCATCTTGGTCTCTGCGATCGCAGGCCTGATGCCGCGATCGCATTGAAGGTTTTCCTGGGCCGTATTTAAATGCTCAATTACGGGTTGTCTTCCTCATTAGTCATCTTTTACCTCCATTAGAGAGCACCCAAGGTTGAAGAACACCTCCCACAACCACCCACTGAAGAGGTAAGCAATTCTCTTCTATTTCTCACGATTATGCATGGAATTTAGGGGGTTAATTCCTAAAAGAAACAAAAATCATGAAATTTGCTAGAAATTCCTAGGGCTTTGATAAATAGTGAATTATCACTTTTTAGCCATTAACTCCTAATTAAATTATGTAATTACGATCCTTGGGCTTCGGGTAATTCATTCCTTCGAGAATTTTCAAAATCCGAACGC
>ML246759.1:560-13966 GCA_005239495.1 Nicotiana undulata
GTCTAAACTCGTCCGAATGACCTCAAATTTTGCACACAGGTCATAAATGACATTCCGAACCTGCTGTCGCTTTCGGAATTGCATTCCAAGTTGGATATCAAAATCTCACCTATCGGCCGAAATCGCCGAAATTCTAACTTTCGCCAATTCAAGCCTAAATCTACGTCTGACCTCAAAGACACATTCCGAACACGCTCTCAACCCTGAAATCACTCAACGGAGCTGACGGAGTCGATGGATTTCCATTCCGGTTCTGTCTTCACACAGCTTTCGCTCCGGCTCAATTTCTAAGGTCAAAGCTCACCTTAAAGGACTATATGTCCAAAAACACTCCAATTTTCATCACTCAACGCTCCGACTCGTTCCATTAACCTAATAAGGCTAGAGAGGAACAATTATCAGGGGATCGGGGCGCTAACTCTCCAAAACGACCGGCCAGGTTGTTACATTGTGTATAATTAGATATCATGTTTTAAGTCTCATTCTATGCCTAATTACTGATGCATGAAAAAGGACCTAAAACTGTTTTACCATGTCTCTAAACAACTAGTAACAATTCTGCATTTTGTGCAACACCTAAGTACAACATATTTAGTCAAAACAACTTGTAACATTTTCTTCAATAAATTTGGTAACTACTGAGCATTATCCCATGCCTAGGCAAGCCTTAGGTAATTAAAGTTGTTAAAACTGGGAATATATTTCTTCTATGTGTACTGCTTAACTATCAACATGCTAAAATCAGTAGGCAAAACTGATTAGGATTTCCTCTCTAAGTTATGGAATCAAATCTGTTTCTTTGTTATTTTAAATCACTTAGACACCATGCTTTAGGATTCTGATTTAAATGCTAAGACCTTAACTGTGTTTGAGTCATGCTGTTTATTTGCATTATCTGAGGAGGTACTGAGCCTTTCTTCGCTTTGTATGTTTATCCCCCTAATTGCAGTCGTATGTGTTCTTGTTTGTCGCTTAGTATTTTATCTTTAAACCTGAGGGTCTGCCTAGAACCTCCCTCATAGGATAGAAGTCCTAAACTCCTCCAGGACTAATAGGAAGGGACAGGTAACATCATGCAATAGAGGTCGTTAACCAACACTCGCTCTAATTACCTTTACGGGGTGGGAAAGGGTAGATATGGATATGATGACCGGTGCACTAAGACCATGTGTAGCCCCTCTTCCAGGAGTGACATACCGGTTATTGCATTGATGTGATCCATATTAAAAACAAACCTAGGATATCCCCTGTGCATGTTTGGAATATAATCTTTTCAAAACCTACTTAGCTTTTAAACATTTTCAAACTTAGTAACACATGTGTGCTTAGGCTACGAATCCTTCCAAAACCCTCTACTATTTTAAGACATTGATTGCTTACTTGCTAATTGTACAAATTCACAAAGTTGTTTGGCTGGGAACCACATTTGTGGATTCTGAGGGGTGCCTAACACCTTCCCCTTGGGATAATTTCAAGCCCTTACCCTCTCTCTGGTTATCAAACTTGTTTGTAAATGAACCCCCCAATAGGTGCCCTAACGCACCTTAACTCGTTAGGTGGCGACTCTTCAAAACTTGCAAACCCCTTTCCCAAAAGGAAAACGAGTTGTCCCAACCAATGTCAAAAACCCTTGACCGGCCCCGAAAGGAGTTTGGAAAAAAGGGGGCGCGACACTTGTCTTGCCACATGCGCATCCCACATATGTATATCCCACCTTGTCACGCCGCATGTGCAATATCAATAGAAAACACGGCATGGCAGAAACCTCGTGCAAATTCCCATATCAACAACCGTACGGCAGAAACCTCGTGCATCACCACAACAAGTACACCAACAACAACAATGGCAATAGTACAAGATACGGTAAATACATCAAATCTAGAACCTTCGATCACAAGGAAGGCAAGGCTAGTTCACAAGGGATGAGCACAATAAAGAAATCCAGGCATAATAAGAACAACTCAGCAAGGAAGAAAATAGCATGTAACAGTCGTACCCAAATGCACAGTTCAACAACAAGAAACTAACACAAATCCGATAACTTTATGCACGGGCAAATCAACTAAGGTATAACATATCCAAACTTCCTTTAAGGTCGGGCAGTTTCAAAAATATCCAACAAATTCATTTAAGGACAAGCAACGGGAAAATAACCATAACATCAATTAAGACCAAACAATTATAGAACTGGATGATGATAATTACAAATGGAGATAAGAAGTTATGAAGACATAGCATGATAGTAAAAGGAAAAAATCTTCAGATAAGTCAATTAGGAGTCAAATAGGCAATATGAGCAAATTAAAAAAAGCAAGAAATTCTAATTTAATCAAGTAAAGATGAAACTAGAAATTATGAACTCAATCATGTCAAGAACACATTCATACTCAGTCAATATAAGGACCTAAGATTCCTAAAAGACCAACTTCTATAAATAAGTTCGAGCACGCACTCGTCACCTCGCGTACAAAAACTACAATCAACATAGAAGACTCAAATCCTAAGAGGTAGTTCTCCCACACAAGTTTAGGCAAGATACTTCTCAATTCCATCAATTCAATACACAATTTAGCTCTTCCTTTACCAATTCACCAACGCCCGGCCCAATCTAGCCAAAACAACTTAAATACGTCAAACAATGCAAGAGAAAATAATTTCAATTAACAAAGCTATGATAGTTGTACAATTTTCAAAATTCAAATCCCCGGGCCCGCACCTCGGAAGCCGATAAAATCTACAAAACCCGAACACCCATTCCGATACGAGTTCAACATACTAGTTTCACTCAATTCCGACTCCAATTCGATGTTCAAATCCCAAAAATTCATTTTATGAAGTTTCTACAATTTCCCCCAAATTTCTACCTCATAGTACTAATCAAATTATGAAATCATTGATATATTCATGAACATTAACCAAATCTGAGTTAGAATCACTTACCCCGATGAATTTCTTGAAAAGCTCTCAAAAAATCGCCACAAACCAAGCTCCCAAGCTCCAAAATGTGAAATAGTTCCCTAAAACCTGTTTATATAGTGCATTCTCTGATCTCCATTGCGTTGACCGCCGAATTCCAGGCTCTGCCGCGAACCCAATCCCCGTGGACGCGCTTCTGGAGGCTGCAGTGACAGTCTTCAGTATTTTGGCCATAACTTTTTCAACATATGTCCAAATGATGATTTCCTTAGCTTTTGGGAAACAAGACACGAAGTTCTACAACTTTCATTTTTGAATCATCTTAAAATTCCTTGTAGATCAAAAGATATAGGCTCCCGAAGTTAGACTAGTGAATCTGCAGGTCTGCCCTGGAGCGTCTCAGCGCCCCAAATTGCACCCTCAGCGGAAATTCCTTCGCCCTCAGCGAAAATTAAGCACCAGAACCATGCCTGAATTCTGGTAATGCCCGAACTCGCTCAAAACTCACCCGAAACACACCCGAGGCCTCCCGAACCTCAACCAAATATGCCATCAAGTCCTAAAATACCATACCAACTCAATCGAGCTCTCGAATCACATCAAACAATAACAAAAACATGAATCACACACCAATTCAAGCTTAATGGACTTGAAACCTCAAACTTTCACAACCGATGGGGAATCTTATCAAACCTCGTCCGAATGACCTCGAATTTTGCATACACGTCAAAAATGGAACTACGAACCTACTCCAACTCTCGGAATTCCATTCCGACTCCGATATCTAATTTACCAATGCCGACCGAAAATTGCCAAAAATCCAATTTCGCCAATTCAAGTCTAATTCTACCACGGACCTCCGAAAACATTGCGAACACGCTCCTAAGTCCCAAATCACCTAACAAAGCTATTCAAACAATGCACGCATGTCGATATACACAAAGTGAAGCTTTTCAAGACCTTATGCCACCAAATAGAGCTTAAATTCTCAAAATGACCGGTCGGGTAGTTACCTAAGCAGACTCCCTTGATCACCCTTTTGCTTCTCTAAAGCCTTAACCTTGAAGTAGTTTGCGATCTTGTGAACCTTCTTATCACAAAAATGACATTTCATATAAGTACCTCTTTGATTCTCAATGTCATTGCCATTGATTTACACATTTTTACCATTTTTTTGAAGCTTTGAGTCTTTTTCGGGCCTTGCCGCTTTTTCTTTCCTTACATTTATAAGTGGAAGATTTTTCATGAGTAATTTCATGGGAGGATTTCCATCCATGACCCATGACCCCTTGGGTGCGCCCCGTGATGTCCTGGCAAGCCTCTCAATGTCTAGCGCCACGGACGAACCCGTGGTCTTGGCTGCGCCAAGTGATAAGCACGCATGTGCCTCTGTCTCCCCAATGATATCCCTCGCCAGTGCCTAGCCGCAGGAGAATGCCAACAACATCGCGTGCACAGATCATGATGCAAAAGACAAGGTTGGTGACAACAAACTTGTTTCTACCTTGTAGAAAACTAAGTCATTTCATTGTAAATATAAAATAGTTTTATTCCATGTACTTCTATTAAGTTTCTCTAGCTTAGTTAGGTCTAGTCTTGTAACTTTGGTTTATTTTTTTAAGCACTATTAAGGGGGATCAAGCAATAAAATTTTCTAGGAAGCAAACAATTCTGTGTACTGGTGTCTCTCTCCCTCGACACCGCATTGACTTTCTATAATAGCTTTCGTTAATGCAATCAAGCTTTCTTTCAATTGTCATTTCTGTTCTCTCAATTGCTCTTGACATTGCTTTTCCCGTACGACACAAACAATCTTATCTAGCGTACGGAGGGGACCTCAGTTGGCGGACAACAACTTCACTGACATCAATTGCTTAGCCTTACATCGCCCTTGCAAGGAATCTCAGGAAGGCGTCGCATAATAGTTGGTATAAGAGCCTAGGCTCGACATCGGACGAGGGAACACATTGTCATTACCACCATTTCTAACCAAGGTGAATCATGGGGACCGCATTGCGGCACTTGAAGAGACGGTTAACGTATTATGACCTATCGTGGATACGGTTCCTGAACTAAGAACCAGCCTAGTGCAAAGGTTGGACGACCTGGACCGCATAATTCTCCAGGCCAAAGTTGACATAGAAAATATCAATCGCAACTCTGGAGGAGACCGGCAAACGGCACCCAAAGAGGCAGCCAAAGTTTTTGGTAAATTCGAGGGCCTCCAACAAGAGCGTGCTGAGGATTTAGCCTACATGGCACAAGAGTCAGACAGGATGACTGCCATGCAACAAACTATAGACAACTTGATAGGCCAACTCAAAGTTTTCAATGTTGCTTTACCATGCCTGCTTCGAGGAGGTGGAAACCAAATCGAGGGTGTTGTGAACCTCGCCCCGTGGAACAACAACTGAAGATTCTTGATCCAAAGCCAACAGTGGAGATCGGAATTCTAAAGAAGTGGAAAATTTCATCTTCGACATCGAGTAATATTTTGATGTCATAGGAGGCCTAGAAGAAGCTAAGAAGGTAGCAACGGCTTCCATGTATCTTCAGGGTGATGCTAATCTCTGGTGGGGGTGAAGTACGAAGCCATCAGGGCCGGTGAAGATGTTCTGGAGACATGGGCAGAACTAAAGGCATCCATACGCCTACAGTTCTTCCCCGAAAATGTTGAGTACAATGCAAGGAGAAAACTACGGGAGCTCCGCCAAACCAAATCAGTGTGGGATTACGTGTGAGAATTCTTTGCGCTCATGATGAACATACGTGACACGGGGGGCAAAGAAAAACTCTTCACATTCCTGGAAGGGTTAAAATCTTATGCCCATATGGAGCCGCAAAGACAAATGGTAGATACCCTACCCAAGGCAATCCAAGCAGCTGAATGCCTTGGGGACTATCAAGTGGAAACGCGGAAGGATAGGCCTCAACCGCATGTTCGAGCGGGATACAAAGAGGGAAAACCTAGCAATGGTGGCCCTAACATAAGTGAGGGAGATCAGAGTGCAATCAAATCTAAGGCTCCTTCCTCAAGCAGCAATTGTGTTACGTCAAACAACGATGATCATGGGAGAGAGCCCCCTTCAGGATGTCATCATTACGGAGGGCCACATTGGAGTAATAAATTCCCACATGCACCAATGAACGCCCATCAATCTTTTAATGATGGGATGATGAAGCAGATGATGAGGACCAGACCGAACCAGTAGGTGCCTTCAATGCAATTGTTGGCTCTATTTCTGAGGCATTAGCGGGAACCACTGCTGGTATCCGTAAGAAGAAGGGCCTCTGTACAACCACCAAGAAAGGGAAAAAGAAGGTGGATGAGAGGACTCCTATTAAACAAGAGAAGACCTTAATGTTCGTTGAGATGAAGGTAAATGGCAGGACCATTCGGGCGATGATAGACACGGGTGCTACCCACAACTACTTGGCCTCGACTCAGGTGGAGCGCCTTGGTATAGTTGTAGGGAAGGGAAGAGGTCGTGTCAAGGCTATCAACTCACCTCCTTAGTCATTAGGTGGAATAGCCAAGGAAGTATCAGTGAAGCTTGGTCCTTATGAAGGAAAATTCAACTTGCGCGTGGTGATCATAGATGACTTCGAGTTGATAGTTGGGTTGGAATTCTTGAGGCAAACCAACACCATGCCTGTACCATATGCAGACATGCTACTGATGATGGGAAAAAAACGGGGACAAGCCCTGCATTATCCCGTGCATGCCCATGAAGATGGATGATGAGAACATCTCGGCCTTGTAGTTGAAGAATGAAGTCAAAAGACATGAACTTACATTCCTGGCAACCCTATGCATTGAAGATGTAGAATTCTCCTCGTGTCCCATTCCTACACCTGTGAAGGAGCTACTACTGAAAATTGACGATGTCATGCCAAAGGATATGCCAAAGTGACTCCCACCTAGGATCACTTTAGACCATGAGATTAAGTTGGTGCGGGTCGAGAAGCCACCCACTCGGGCGCCTTATAGAATGTCACAACCCGAACTCACCGAGATTCATAGATAGTTGACGAAAATGCAAGACACGTGGATCATTGTGCCCTCCAAGTCCCCATATGGGTCTCCTGTGCTATTCGAAAAGAAACATGATGGTAGTCTATGACTCTGTGTGGATTATCGAGCTCTAAACAAAATCACTATGAAGAATAAGTACCCTATTCCGCTCATGGCAGACTTGTTCGATAGATTGAGTGATGCGACGATGTTCACAAAAATAGACCCGAAGACAGGGTATTGGTAAGTTCAGATTACTGAGGGTGATGAACACAAAACGACTTGTGTGACAAGATATGGGTCGTTCGATTTCCTGGTTATGCCGTTCGGCTTGACTAATGCTCCAGCCACATTTTGCACCCTGATGAACCAAGTCTTCCGAGAGTACATTGGTGAATTCGTGGTGGTCTACTTGGATGATATTGTGTTTTATAGCCAAACACTGGAAGAACACCTTGAGCACTTGCGAAAGGTCCTAGCCTGATTGCGGGAGCACGAATTATGCGAAGCTATCCAAGTGCTCCTTTTCTCAAAAATAGATTGACTTCCTCGGACATGTCATTAAGGAAGGGCGGATCAAGATGGACCAACAAATAACAGATTGGCCGTCGCCCAAGGATATCCTCGCCTTGAGAGCGTTCTTGGCCTATGCAATTTCTATCAGAATTTGTGAAACATTACTCCCTCGTCGCAATGCCATTGACAAAACTCCTCAAGAAGGTCATGCCTTGGGATTGGAGACCCAAGCGAGCGGAGGCCTTCAACGCATTAAAAGCGGCTATGTCTAGTAGACCCATCTTAGCCCTCCCGATTTGGCCAAGCCATTCGAGGTACAAAAAGATGTTTCTGACTATGCTCTTGGTGTAGTCTTACTACAAAAAAGGCATCTTGTAGTGTACGAGAGCCAGAAGTTGAAGGATGCAGAGCTGTGCTATGCCGCCCACGAGAAAGAATTATTGGTTGTCGTTCATTGCTTACGCCTTTGGAGGCATTATCTGATGGTAACCCCGTTCATGGTCAAGGCAGACAACACCGTTGTTAGCTATTTGATGACCCAACCGAAGCTAAATGGCCGACAGGCCCGGTGACAGGAACTCCTAGCGGAATTTTACTTCAACCTGGAGTACCGAAGTGGGAAGACTAATCATGTTGCTGATGCGCTCAGTCAGAGAGCTGGCCTAGAATCGGTGTGCATACTCGCCACCCTAAGAGAGAGCGAAGTAGCCACCACCATAAAAGACCAAATACATGATATGCTCATCAAGGATCCTGCTGCACAGTATTTGGTTCATCTGGTAGGACAGGGCACAACTATCCAGTTCTACATGGAAGATGGTTTTCTAAAAGTGAAAGGGAACCAACTTTATGTTCCTAAAGGATGAGATCTGCGAAGGACTCTTCTAGTGGAATGTCATGATACTTTGTGGGTCGGCCATCCCGGTGAAGAACGCACCATGGTTTTCCTCATTCGTGCATATTATTAGCCTCAAATGGCCGATGATGTTGCTCAGTATGTGAGGAATTTTCTAGTATGCTAGAAGGACAAGTCAGACCACTTGACACAAGCGGGACTCTTGGAACTACTAGATGTCCCAAAGAGACCATGGGGAAAGTGTTTCCCTGGATTTCATCACCGGATTGCCCAAGGTCAGAGATCTCACAATTATCTTGGTTGTGGTGGATAGGTTTTACAAGTATGCCAGCTTTATAGAAGCCCCAAAAATATATATCAACAGAAGATACAACTCGACTCTTCTTCTCTCATGTCGTCAAATATTGGGGTCTGCCTAAAGATATCGTTAGTGATTGCGACTCACACTTTACTAGAAACTTTTGGACCCAACTATTTAAGTGCCTCAGGTCAAAATCGAGTCACAACTCAAGTTTTCATCCGGAATATGATGCCCATATGGAGCGGTTCAATGGTATATTGGAGGAATATCTCCGCCACTTTGTAACCGGATCGTAGAAGAATTGGGTGAAGCTTCATGTTGCTAAATTGTTTTTCAATTCACAAAAGAGCTTTAGTACAAACAAAAGCGCTTTTGAAATTAATACCGGACACCAACCTCTACTCCCACACATCGTGAATGCACCAAACATGTCAAAATATTCTCGAGTTGCTAGCTTCTCAAAAGAGTGGAAGTAAAATTTGGAGATAGCACGGAGCTATCTTGTCAAAGCTCGAAAGCAAATGAAGAGACATGCTGATCAAAATCGTCGTTTTGTTGAATACCAAGTAGGAGACAAAGTGAAGATCAATATCTCAAAGCGGTACTTGTTTGCAGGGGTTCATGACCCTCGCCTATTGCAAAAATACATTGGACTCTTGTCCACTCAAAGGCGCATTGGGAAAGTTGCATACCGGGTGGATACCCCAGCTTGGTGGAAAATCCCTCTCGTCTTCCATGTCAGCCTTCTAAAACCTTTTCAGGAAGAAACGGAGGATCCTTCACGGAGCCAACTCACAATACCCAGTATTCGAGGCCCCAATTGAACCGGGAAAAGGCGTGCTGAAGCTATTCTTGATGATCGGGTGATTGACGCCTCAAGGAAGGATCACCAAGAGTTCTTGATGAAATGGAATGGTTGTGATGCAGAGTAGAATACTTGGGAGAGGGGAACAAACCTCATATCCTACAAGATCCTAATTGATGATTATCTTGGAAGTAAGGCGCCGAGGACATCGCCAACTCAGGTGGGGGAGAATATCATGGGTGGCTTTCTAGCCATGCCCCATGACCCCTTAGGCGCGACCCGTGGTGTCCTGGCAAGCCTCCCAACGCCTAGCGCCACGGACGACCCCATGGTCTTGGCTGCGCCAAGTGACAAGACCTCATGTGCCTCTGTCGCCCAATGATATACCTTGCCAGTGTCCAGCCGCAGGCAGATGCCAACATCATCGCGCACGAAAACAACGCCGCACGCGCAGATCGTGATGCCAAAGACAAGGTTGTTAACAACAGACCTGTTTATACCTTGTATAAAACTAAGTCCTTTTAATTGTAAATATCATGCAGTTTTATTCCATGTACTTTCATTATATTTCTCTAGCTTAGTTAGGTCTAGTCTTGTATTTTAATTTATTTTTTAAGCACTATTATGGGGATCAAGCAATCAAATTTTCTAGCACGCAAACAATTCTCTGTACTGGTGTATCTCCCCTTCGACATCGCGTTGCCTTTCTGTAATAGCTTTCGTTAATGCAATCAGGCTTTCTTTCAATTCTCATTTATGTTCTCTCAATTTCTCTTGACATTGACTTTCTTGTACGACACTAACAATCTCGTCTAGCGTACGGAGGGGACCTCGGTTGGCGGATAGCAACTGCACTGACATCAGTTGCTTAGCCTTACGTCGCCCTTCCAAGAAATCTCAGGAAGGCGCCGCATAACAGTAATCATGTTAGTTAGATTCTGCCTTTTCAATAGTAGGCTCCACTTTTTCTCTGTTCAATTCTGCTTCCTTGGCATCACATTTTTTTATTAACTCATTAACAATCCATTGGTGACTGCTAGTATTTTAAGCAGTTTCCATCTGACTAAATTGAGACAGAAGTTGTAAAAGAGTTTCATGAACAATGAAACTATCCGGAAGAGTCACATCTAAGTTCTTCAACTTGCTTTGGATAGAAACCATGCTCAAAATAAATTGGCGAACTCCAATGGTTTCATCATACTTTAAGTTTCTTAGCTCACCCATCATATTTGCGGCTTCAGCATTATCTAAAACTTGAAAACGCTCACCTACAACCTTGAAATATTCTTTGACACTGTCTGTTTCGGGTAGAAACCCTAATAAATGCTCAGCAATTGACCTTTTCAAGGGCTTTAAGCACAACCTATTGCTTTTTTCCCCTTTAACATATTGGTTTATATCTTTCTTACTGTTTTCCTCAGTTGGTTTTGGCAGAGCATTCTTTATGATAGCCATATCCATTTCAACCAATTCAAAAGAAAACTCCACATCACGTTTCCACTTCTTATAATTTGACTTAGTCAGAATTTCAATTCCAGCAACATTATTGTTCTTTGTAAAGGAGACTGTAACAATAATATAAGAAATACAATGATTAGTTATGGCAATATACACATTACTATATAATCCACCAAAAATTGTGAAATTAATTAAAGTATATAATTATTTATTCTCATTTGAATAGAGAAAATGACATACACCAATTAACCACATCATGGAGTTTAAAATATGTTATAATGAGATACAATGCCTTTTATTTTCCTAATAAAGTCTCAATTCCATGAACGAAAAATTCAATTCATAAAATCACCCTCTTTTGGGCTGGTACTTTTATAAATTAATAGGATTATTTGTGTAAAATATTATTACTTTTATGCAAAAGATTGTCTATGCCATACCAAGTTGCATTAAACAACAATTTAATTTTATGAAATTATATTCTCTTATTGCAATATAAAGTGAGCTTAATATATTCAAAAATAAGAGAATAATTAATTTAATCTAATGATACACAAAGAGAGTGAAAGATACCAATATCTTCAGTAAAGTTTTAGAATTTTTGACGGCCAGAATTATTTAGTGTAATTTTTTAAAATCTCATAAGTAACAAAATTTAAGAAAAATACTTCCCGAACTTCAAAAATTATGAAACAAATATCAGAAAATCATGAATAATCTACAGTAAAATTTTCAGCAGAACTGGAGCTACGGAAGATGCCCATGCACCCTCACTCACTTCTGGACGAGAGTGGAATTTGCTAAGACAAGTGGATTTGTCTTTTCCAATTCAACGGGTAAAATCGCAGAAATATGGGTGTTTTGACCTGTTTCCCAACCCATTTTCAAATCCTCAATATATCCCTTAGTTATAATTCGATCTAATCCACAAAAATCATGTTAAAAGTGTTTCTAAACATATTTGTATGATTTAATATCTACAAAATTCAATAAATCTTTCAAGAATTGTAGTTTAAATTAGGATCTGAAGGCTTCTAAAAATAGTAAACCCTAACTTTGAAAATTCATTCTTAATAGAACGTTAGAACCTTAATAGAACCTTTTAATCAATTAAACGTTATAAACCAGTTTAGAAACATCTAAGGAACTTAATAGAACCTTTTAATCGAATCAAAACAACAATTTAATGGATCAAAATAGAAACTCAATTCGCTCTGTTTTTGAAACCCTAGTTTCACACAATTTGCAATTACTTTCTCAATTTTAAGAGTTTTGAGATGGTCGACATATCAAATCGAAGCCCTCACCTATAACGACCCGACCGATTATTTTAAGCATTTGCACTTTGCTCGGTTATTTGAGGGCATGAGTAGCTCCGTGTGATGTATCATGACTTATATGAATCGTCGGTTTTGGTTTTCAGGTTATTCGAAATTGATTTAGAAGAATGATTCTCAATTAGAAGCTTCAAATTGGAAAGGTTTGACCAACTTTGACCTTTTGAGAATATGGCCCCGGGACGGAGTTTTGATGGTTCTGTTAGGTCCATATAGTTATTTTGGACTCGGGTGTATTCCTGAATTTGCATTTGGATGTTTCTAGAAGGTTTCGACACTAATTGGCGAAAATTTGGAAATTTGAAGGCTTGCAAAGTTCATAAGTTTGACCGAAAGTTGACTTTGAATATATCAGATTTGGATTGTGGTTCCGGGAGTTGGAATAGCTTTGTCATGTCATTTGGGACTTGTTTGCGAATTTTAAGTTCATTCTGGGATGATTTGATATGTTTCGGCGCGTGTTTTTGAAATTTGAAAGTTCGAAGTTCATTGGGTTCGAATTCAGGTGTGATTCGTCGCTTCGATGCTGAAATATGTGTTTTGAGTCCTCGAGTATGTCCGTGTTAGGTTGTGTGACTTGTGGGTATGATTGGACGGGGTCCCAAGGGTCTCGAGCGTGTTTCAGATTGATTTCAGATCATTTCTTCAATATTTGCAGTTGTTGGTTCTAGTGTTCCGCACTTGTGATTTGTATTGCGCAGGTGCGAGCCATATGTCGTAGGTGCGCAAGAAGTCATGGCTGGAGCTCATCGTAGATGCGGAGGAAAGATTGCAGCTGCGAGTGCGTAGGAGAGGAAATTGTTCCCCAGGTGCGAGGGGGTAGGCTGGTGAGTGTGGTCGCAAATGCGACAATCTGAACGCAGATGCGACAATTTGACCGCAAATGTGGAAGTGATGGGCAGAATGATAAATACAAGGGTTCGCGATTTTGGCTTCATTTTGACATTTTCAAGCTCGGATTGAGGCGATTTTGGAGCAAATATCATCACAAGGATTGGGGTAAGAGTTCTCTACTCGGTTTTGATTATATTCCATGAATCCATCTTCGATTTTAGCTTTTGGTTGATGATTTCCAAAGAGGAAAATGGGGGTTTTGGCCTAAAGTTTCATAATATTAATTTTTGAGTTTTGAACACCGAATTTGTAACGACCCAGTCGGTCGTTTTGTGTGTTGGGACTCCGTTCCCGTGAATGACTCTTTC
>ML246761.1:0-10289 GCA_005239495.1 Nicotiana undulata
AAAGTGGAAAAACTCCCTCACTACCCTTCATACACACTGGGTAGGGAAAAAGGAGGTGTGACAAGGATCTAGAGTCACAACTCACGAGCTACTAGGATTTACTACAAACAAAGTCTGAAAGGAAATACAGTGTTCTAAAAGAAAATAAACAGTAAAATAACAAGATTACGAAGAGACTTCGGGGTCTGCGGACGCCAACAGATCTACCTTGGTTCTCCTGTCCAGCAAATCCATCGTCTAACCTCATAATCAGCTTGGGATGGTACCAAAATATGCACAAAAAGTGCCGAGCGTAGTATGAGTACAACCGACCCCATGTATCTGTAAGTGTCGAGCCTAACCTCGACAAAGTAGTGACGGGGCTATGACAAGACACCTACCAAATAAAATGTGCAGATAACTGTATATGTACAAAATAACGGCAAGTAAAAGTTAGTCAAGTAATATCGGGGGGAACATGCTGAGGGGAATACAAGAGAGAGAATCACATCTGTAATGATAACTTAAACAGTCAATATACCTTGAACCAATAAGAACAAGTAAGCACAGTAAAGGACACATGCACGACATCACCCTTCGTGCTTTTACTCTACACCTCACCATATAAATCAATACAAACGGCACGGCATCACCCTTCGTGCATTAACACTCATAACATGGCACGGCATCACCCTTCGTGCATTAACACTCACAATATGGCACGGCATCACCCTTCGGGCATTAACACTCACAATATGGCACGACATCACCTTTTGTGCATTAACACTCAGTATATGGCACGGCATCACCCTTCGTGCGTTAACATTCTCCCTTACCATAAAGCAATAAACAATTAACAACATGGATATAAAATAATAAGAACAAGCCTTACATCAACATTTGGTTCCACAATACCAACCTCAACTTTGAAATCAATACGCAGTTATCACCAAAAGATCCGTAAGCATGATAAGAACGATCAATTTAACAATTGTTATGACCCAAGGGATCCTTTTATGAATTTAGACTCCGTTATAGGCTTAATAACCCTAAAAATGTTAATTTCAAATACCTCAATTTGCGTGCGCAATCCGGGTGTGAAACCGGAAAGCTTTTATGTGAAAATATGAGAAATAATTTCTAGAGTTAAAATTTAATCATAGTAGACTTTGGTCAATATTTTGAGTAAACGGACCCGGATATGTGTTCCAACAATCTCGGGAGGTCCGCAGTAAGATATGGGACTCGGGCGTATGCCCGTAAATGAATCCAGAGGTCTCAAGCCTTAGAAATCAATTTTTGAAAGAAATTGTTTTCCTGAAATATTGAGGAAATAAAGAAAAGAATTAATGTTTGAAACCATTGGTATCGGGCCCGTATTTTGGTTCTGGAGCCCGGTACAGATTTGTTATAGTATTTAAAGGTTAACTGTGAAATTTAGTGAAAAACGGAGTTTATTTGACGTGATTCGGACATCCGGTTGAGAAATAATGAACTTTAAGTGTTCTTGAGGAATATGATGAGTTATGAGGTTTAATTCATGGTTTTACATATTATTTTCATGATATGATCGCACGAACAAGTCCATATGATGTTTCTAGACTTGCGTGCATGTTTTGTTTAGAGCCCCGAGGGCTCGGGTGAGTTTCGGGTAGGCCACGTGATATTTTTACACTTGAAAGGTTGCTGGTTTTTCTGCTGTCAATGCACAACACTTTTGTGCATTGTGTTCGCACCCCTTTGAACGCGAACGCACAAAGTAAAATATTGGGGGTCATTTTTTTTCTACGCGAATGCAGTCCCCCCCCCCCCCCCAATATGCGAATGCGNTTTTTCCGGGAATGCCGCCCCCCCCCCCCCCCAATATGCGAATGCGATGGGTACTGGGCCTGGGGGAGGGGACCTGGCTTCCCTATATGCAAACGCGACTTTTTACACGCGAATGTGAAGAGCCTGGGAGCTAAAGCTCCACGAATGCGGCCCAAAGAGTGTGAACGCGTATGCCATCAGTCCTGGGCCCTACGCGAACGCAGCCCTTCTGTCGCGGACGCATAAGAGGCTGGCCCAGGCGTATTTAAACCCTTTTAAAAACGGGCAGAATTCTTCTTCGTCGAATTTTCAAACCTCACAGCCCTAGGAACGAATTTCTTCACCAAATATCATCCCCAAATCATTGGTAATCAATTCTAAACTTTACATTTTCAATTACTCATTGTTTTTCATCACTTTTAAATCAAAAACTAAGAATTTTCATGGTAAAAATTGCGGGTTTGGGTAGAATTAGGGAATTTTGTAAAAATTGAATTTTTTACCTAGAATTGAGGTCGAATTTCAAAACTAATTGTATATTCGGGTTCGTGGGTGAATGGATAAATGTAATTTGGTCCTAATCCCGAGTTTAAACCAAGCGGGCTCGGGTTGGGTTTTCACTTTTTGAGAAAACTTAGGAAAAATTATAATTTTCAATAAAGTTAGTTTCTTTAGCCTTAATTAATGATATTAAGTTAATTATTATTATATTCGAGTGTATTGGAGGTGAATTCAAAGGGAAAAGCTATAATTGAGCAGTGAGTGGCCTGCAAAATTGAGGTAAGTGCTTGGTTTAACCTTGACTTGAGGGAATAGGAATCCCCAACTTATTTGCTATGTGAATTTGCATGTGTGTGATGTATAGGTGAGGTGATGAGTATCTATGCACCACCAAATCGATTGTTAAGCATGATCCCTTCCTCGTTTCCAATTTAATTGATTCATGTCTTAATTGTTCTATGTTCATTATTGTTTCTATGACTACTTGGTTTTGTCACTTGTTGTTAAATCTTGTTGTAGTTATTTTGGAAGAGTATTGGTTGTTTATTTGGTTCCCTTTTGGTACATAAAGGTTGAGCAGTTTAGCATTGTTTTACGAGATATATATATATGTTCCTGTTGGTTTCATGGTTGAGAGGATATTGATGAAGTTCATGAGAAAATACAATTTCTTGTTTATAATTGTTGAGACAAAAATATTGTGAAAGGCTTGTCCTGAATTGTGAAATTTATAAATAAATTGATATGATATGTCTGGTGGGAGCGGGTTGCACGCCGAAACTGTCACGACCCAAATCATAATTTAGGTCGCGATGGCGCCCAACAGCAGGGTTAGGCAAGCCAATATGAATTACACTAGGGGTTACCCTTCCCATGTGATTAAACGAATCAATATTTACCAGTTTTAAACAATTAAACATGATGATAGCTTGATATGAAAATAAAATCGTAACAATATATGGCCAAAATAAAGCATATGTACGGATATACAGCCCAAAATCCAAAATATTCATTACGTGTGTGCCAGGAACTAGTGTCACGGGCAACTAACGGAATATACAAGATACATATATATACAAATCCACAATCTGGATGAAATAGATGGGGAAAATAACAAAGGAACTTCAGGGTGCTGCTAAGAGGTCGCCAGGAAGAGCAGCTCATCGTGAAGTCTAATCACACAAATCACTATCTAGCACCGGCCTGATAATCAGATGTACCAGCCTCCGGACCTGTACAATCAAGTACAGAAGAAGAAGAAGTGCAGCATGAGTACATAAATAAATATGTACCCAGTGAGTATCCCGTCTAAACTCGAAGGAGTAGTGACGAAAGTGACTAGATACTCACTAAGGTCCAGCAATATAATATAAAAAGAGATATGTCTAAAGCAGTAGGCATGTGAAGCAGAAATCAACAAGTACATAAGCAAATAATGTAATCCAAGTAACAGCTGAAAATGAACTGCAAGTGAAACCTCCATTTACACAATACCTGTCAATACCACTATGTGCGACTCAGACTCAAGTGATAATACCATACCAGAACAAGACAACCGGTCGGAGTCATAAGGGTGGTCATAAGGACTGAGGTCACAAGCTACCCACGATCGCGAATCATACATGTGACTCGTGTGCTGACTCGATAATGATAAGCTCCCCATGATCGCGAATCTTATCTGCGACTCGTGTGCTGACTCGATAATGATAAGATACCTACGATCGCGAATCTTACCTGCAACTCGTGTGCTGACTCGATAATGATAAGCTCCTCACGATCGCGAATCTTACCTGCGACTCGTGTGCCGACTCGATAATGATAAGCTACCCACGATCGCGAATCTTACCTGTGACTCGTGTGCTGACTCGATAATGATAAGATACCTACGATCGCGAATCTTACCTGCAACTCGTGTGCTGACTCGATAATGATAAATGCATATTCATATATATAGGTTTATATGTGTACCGACTCAATAGTGAACCCAACAGGTCCGTGCCAATACCACTGTAGCCAACTGGGATTGAAATCATAATATTTCACCTTTACATGTCAACTCAACAACAATCACAACTTGCAATACATACAAGGTACAAATAAGGCACATAGAGGCATGCTCGTGAATCCTAAAGCTACCCGACATAGCAATATAGTCGCCACATACGGACTCTCGTCACTTGGTACGTACGCGGCCCCCACAACATGTACACATAACAAATAAGGAACCTTTGGGGACGTTTCCCCCTTACGAGGTTGGAAAGGAGACTCGCCTCGTGACGAAATCACTCCTCGAATCAAAGATGCGCCCGAAATCTCCGAAGTCTACCCTCGACGGCTCACAACTCAATAACAATGGTGGAAAGATCCTTGAAAAGATCTCTAAAGACTTGAGGAGGAAGATGATAATGGAGGAAATAGGCTAAGTCCCGTATTTAATAAAACTGCACAGTAATTCCTTCACTGCGATTGCGACAAAGGCCCTGCGATCGCGAAGGCCAACTAGCCAGACCTCCACGGTCGTGACAGAGGTCCTGCGATCGTGAAGAACAACTGTCCAGACCACTGCGATCGCGAAGAACAACTGTGCCCGTCCCTAACTAGAAACTATGCGATCGCGAGGATGGGGCTGCGATCGCGAAGACATGGAGTCCAACCTTCCGCGATCGCGAAGAGGAAGCTGCGATCGCGAAGAACAATCAGCAGTCCAGCCAAATTCCTTCTCCGCGATCGTGACCCACCTTCTGCGATCTAGAAGAAGGAAACCAGACAGCAAAAATCTGGTTTTTTCAACTAAGCTCTCGGGGGTCCAATACTCACCCGAGCCCCTCGGGACCCCGTCCAAAGGCACCGAAAAGTCTGTATTCATGATACAGACTCGCTCAAACTTTCGGAACGTGAAAAACAACAACGAAACTCAGAGTTCAACCCCAAAACCAAATTGAATCAAGCTTAAGAACTTAAGATTCTAGAATTCACTTCAATGCACCGAACGAGCCTATACTACTCGGAATGACTTCAAATTTTGAAGACAAGTCATAAATGACATAACGGAACTATTGCCAGTCTTGAAATTCCGTTCGGACCCTGATAGCATAAAATCACGTCCCAAACCAAATTCCAAACATAAGGAAATCTGGATTTCCATTTCGGGCGTCGAAATGTTCCCGGGTCATCGAAAACCCGAGCCGAACATACGCCCAAGTCCGAAATCATCATACGGAGCTACTGGAGCTGTCAGAACTCGATTCCGAGGTCGTTTTCTCAAAATGTTGAATGAAGTCAAACTTGGCCCAATAGGCCAACCTTAAAGAACTAGGTGTTCCTAAATCACTCAAACCATTCCCGAATCCAGAACCACCCATCCCCGCAAGTCATAAAGCACGAATAGCCGTTGTGGAAGGTTTCGTTTAAGGGAACGGGATCCCATTACGCAAAATGAACGGTCATGTCGTTACATAAGAGTGATAAGGGTAGACAGGTGGGATCAGGTTGCACGCCGCAACAGGAGTAATAAGGGTGATATATTTTGGGAGGAGCAATAAGGGTGGACAGGTGGGAGCGGGTTGCACGCCACAACAAAGAGAAATAAGGGAGGACACTTATGTTTTGCTGATTTTTCAAAGAAAACAAAGATTTGAGAACTCACTATTTTATTTTACAATTTTTCATATTTTTGCACTACTTTTGTTTAAAGTCAAAGTTTAGAAATTTTGAAATTCCGTGAGAATTGGTTATATCTGAAACCTGGAAAAGGCGACTGAGTTATTTTAATTGTTGTTGCAGTTATCATTTACTTGCTTTAGATTTCCTTCTTTCTACCTATATTATTGTCACAGGTTATATTGTTAATGCCCCGACGTAGCCTCGTCACTACTTCATGGGGTCGATTGTACTGATACTACACTATGCACTCTTTTGTGCAGATCCAGATACTAGCCATCAGTAGAAATTCATAGAGCATCTATCTATTTTTCGAAGACATATCTATCGGCGTTCGCAGATCCCTAGAGTCTCCTCCTATATTTATAAATAAATTTTTATTATATTTAGAATAGTTAAACTATTTCTTTCAGCCAAGTATTTGTAGTATTCTTTAGTAGATCGTGAATTGTGACACCAGACCCTGGGCTAGTCTTAGAGTTATTTATATATTTAGTTTGTGGCTTAGTTTATTTAATTGTTCATTATTTTAACTTTGGAATTAGTCATCGAAACCCATTAGATTCAGTTTACTTTAGATTATTTTATTATGTCTAAGTGAATAATTAATGCAAAGTAGTTAATCGAATTCTAACATTGGCTTGCCTAGCAAGTGTGATGTTAGGCGCCATTACGATCCCTAAGGTTGGGGATTTGGGTCGTGAAAAGTTGGTATCAGAGCACTAGGTTGCTTAGGTCTCACAATTCACGAACAAGCTTAGTAGAGTCTGAAGGATCGGTACGGAGACGTCTCTACTTATCTCTTGGAAGATATTGAGTTAGGAAATAACTCCATTTTAATTTCTATTCTATCGTGTGATTCTTGTATCTCAAATACTAATTGGATTCCTCTATTCTATCGCAGATGGTGAGAACACGTGCTTCATCTTCCGCTGACCAGCATTCCGGTCCTCCAGCAGCAGCAGCTCCTACTAGGGGCAGAGGTCGAGGCTGCGCTAGAGGCCGAGGTAGGGGCAGGACCCAGCCCATTGCTCGGGAAGCAGCCCCAGTTGTGGAACCTCATATCGAGATTAATGAGGGGGTTCTATCTCAGACCGTTCCAGCGGGACCATCTCAGATCCCCGAAGGGTTTATTGCCACCCCGGTTCTTAAGGATGCTTTGGTCTGTTTAGTGGGTATCATGGAGAGTGTGGCCCAAACTGGCACATTCCCTGTTGCAGCAGCCGTATCTCAGGCTGAGGAGGGGTCTAGACCCCTACTACCCACACTCCGGTTCAGACTACTCCTTAGGTTCAGACCCCAGTAGCCAATCCAGTTGGGGTAATCCAGCCAGTTGCAGCAGTGCCACCCGTTAATGGGGCAGTCATGTTTTCAGATGCTTTGTGGAGACTTGACAGGTTTATTAAGCTATTTCCTGTCCATTTTAGTGGTGAGACTTCAGAGGATCCTCGGGAATATCTGAATAGTTGTCATGAGGTTCTGCATAATATGGGTATTCTGGAGACCAATGGGGTCAATTTCGCGTCTTTTCAGTTGACTGGTTCCGCCAAGAAATGGTGGAGGGACTATTTGTTGACTAGGACAATTAGATCACCTGCTCTGACTTGGGATTAGTTCTCTCATCTCTTTTTGGAGAAGTTCTTGCATGTTACTACTCGAGAGGAGAAGCGTCGTCAGTTTGAGTGACTTCAGCAGGGCAGCAAGACCATGACCCAGTATGAGCTTCGTTTTGTAGATTTGGCTAGACATGCTATTCTCTTATTTCCCACAGAGAGAGGGTCAGACGGTTTATTGATGGCATCGCTCATCCCATATGGTTGCAAATGTCCGAGGAGACAGGGGCCGAAATTTCTCTTCAGGACGTGGCTAATATAGCTAGGAGGGTTGAGTCAGTTCTTGGGATGGGAGGTCAGAGGACATACAAGAGACCTCGTCATTCTGGTGGTTTCAGTGGTGCCTCGTCTGGAGGCGGGACTTCATTTAGCAGAGGCCATTCTTCCAGGACATTCCATTCAGTACTACAGACTTCACATGGTACTTCAGGAGGTCGTGGTTCTTATATGCCTCCTTCTGCCTAGCCTGTCTACAATGCTCATTCAACCCCTATCATAGCACCTCCTTTGCAGAGTTATTATCGTGGTCAGCCGGCTCGTCAGGGTCAGTCCTCATATCAGGAGGGATGTTTTGAGTGTGGTAAACATGAGCATATTCAGAGAGCTTGTCCAAAGTTTTTGGGTAATCAGCATCAGTACCAGGGTTCTCATACCATAGTTCCGGCACCAGTTGCCAAACCAGCAAGGGGTAGGGGTCAGGTAGTTAGAGGTAGAGACTAGAATGTTATAGGTGGAGGTCAGATAGCTAGAGGTGGAGGACAGCCCGCTAGAGGTAGAGGTCCTCCCAGAGGTGTGGTTCAGGGTGGCGGGTCCCAGCCCCGACTATATGCATTTCCAGCCAAGCCTGAGGGAGATTCCTCGGACGTTGTTATTACAAGTATCATCTCAGTTTGTGATAGAGCTGCTTTAGTTTTGTTTGTTCCGGGGTCTACTTATTCTTATGTATCATCCTATTTTGCCTCGTATTTGAATGTGCCCCGTGATTCCTTGAGTGTTCCTGTTTATGTGTCTAGCCCCGTGGGGGATACTATTGTGGTAGATCGTATGTATCATTCGTGTGTGGTGGTCATTGAAGGTCTTGAAACTAGTGTGGATATTTTACTTCTAGACATGGTTGATTTTGATGTTATATTGGGCATGGATTTGTTGTTTCCCTATTATGCCATCTTGGACTGTCACGCCAAGACAGTTACTTTAGCATTGCCGGGGTTGCCTCGATTAGAATGGAAAGGGACTCTTGGTCATTCTCCCAGCCGGGTGATTTCATATGCCAAGGCTCGCTGCATGGTGGAGAAAGGGTGTTTGGCTTATTTGGCTCATATTCGTGATTCCGATGCCGAGGTTTCTTCCATAGAGTCAGCTCCTATCGTTCGTGAGTTTCCTGAGGTATTTCCTGCAGACCTGTCGGGGATGCCACCCGATAGGGGTATTGATTTCTGTATTGATGTGGCTCCGGGCACTCAGCCCATTTCCATTCCTCCATATCGGATGGCCCCACCAGAGTTGAAAGAACAGTTGCAAGACTTGCTAGATAAAGGTTTCATCAGACCTAGTGTCTCGCCTTGGGGTGCACCGATTTTGTTTGTAAAGAAGAAATATGGGTCGATGAGGATGTGTATAGATTAACGGCAGCTGAATAAAGTTACTACCAAGAATAAGTATCTGTTGCCGAGAATTGATGACCTATTTGATCAGCTTGAGGGGCCTAGAGTATTTTCGAAAATTGATTTGAGGTCGGGCTATCATCAGCTGAAGATTAGGGCGTCCGATGTTCCGAAGACAGCCTTTCGAATGAGGTATGGGCACTATGATTTTTTGGTTATGTCTTTTGGGCTGACTAATGCTCCAGCAGCCTTTATGGACTTGATGAATCGGGTTTTCAAGCCTCATCTGGACTCTTTCGTGATCGTGTTCATTGATGACATTCTTATATACTCCCGCAGTCGGGAAGAGCATGAGCAGAACCCCCGTATAGCACTCCAAACTTTGAGAGATAATCAGTTGTATGCCAAGTATTCAAAATGTGAGTTCTAGTTAGATTCAGTAGCCTTCTTGGGTCATATCGTATCAGCTGAGGGTATTCGGGTTGATCCTAAGAAGATAGAGGCCTCAATTTGAGGTCTAAATCCCCATTATACAAAAATTCCTAATTCTACCAAAAGCCCCAATTTCCACCATGAAAACACAAGATTTTAGGTTGAAATCTTAGGAAAAGTTGTGAAAGATTGAAGAAACTAGTTTATAATCACTTACCAATTATTTGGGGAAGAAAGGTTCTTTGAAAAATCGCCTCTAGGTTTGAAAATTTGAAGAATGAATCAAAAATCTCGTCTAAGTCTCATTTTGGTCAGTTGCAGGTAGGTCTGGCAAGTAGGCCGGTTAGGACCGAGCCCGGCCCAGGACCACAAGCCCAAATGGGCGGTGGGCCTAAATGGTCCTAACCGGAAAGGACCGGGTAGGGGTGGGCTGGGTAGTGGACCGATCCCATAGGTTAGGCCCCCGAGACCGAAACCGTTTGGTACCGAGACCGGCTGGGAAGTCGACCGGTTCAAGCGGTCTAAACGAGCTTATCCGGGCCCAACGGCTAATTTTTGTAAAAACAAATTCTGCCAACTTCTAGCCGTTATGGCATTTAAAATATGGTTGTTTTACCTGCCAAAATAGCCACTGGCTATTTATAAAATAGCCATTTAACCCTCCCCCCCCCCCCCCCCCCCCCCCCCCCCC
>ML246761.1:10317-62214 GCA_005239495.1 Nicotiana undulata
AAAAGCCCCGGGTATTTTTAAAAAAAGCCATTTAACCCCCCCCCCCCCCCCCCCGCCAAATTTGTTTTAACCCCAATCTTTTTATAATTATACTTTTTTCTATTTTTAACTATAAATACCCCCTCATTCTTTTATTTTTCTCACAAAATCAACAATCTCTCTCTAATTTTCTTTTATAATTGCTTACTTTATTGTTGCAATTTATGAAAAACTGTGAAGTTGGTGAATTGAAGTATTCAAGTCTTCAATGATAATTATTCAACAAGTTGTTCGTCAATTCAGTAAACTCGTTCCAACTCTTAAGTTTTAATATTATAGTTTTGTTTGTTTTATTTACTTTGTATAATTATAATTAAGATGGCCTATTCTTTAAAAAAATGTTTAGTAAAAGTAAGGAAAAATCCAAGATTGGTGAATCTAGTGGCCAAGAGTTTCCTTTTTCACTTCCCCCCGCTCCCTGACTCAAACTTGTTACCCGTACTACACCTACTATTCTTGATAGCGATAATACTTTATCACAATTTACCGATAGTCAGTTTTACCATGATATTGTACCAGGTGAACAATTAAACCATGAATATATGAATGCTCTTTATAGTAATCCAACTATTGATGAAAATGATGAGGAAAATGATGATGAAGAAATATATTTAACGCAACTGGATGACGATACACCTACTAGTCCTATTGTTGAAGTTAACCCAACTAATAATAATCCAAATGATGCCCCGTCTGACCCTCTAGTTACTTCCCCTACTTTTTTTAGACAAGCTTCTAAACGGAGCGAAACATCTGTTGTTTGGCTAATTTTTATTCAACTAAGAGAAAAAATAAGGCTAAGTGTAAAACTTGTGGCAAAGAGTTAGCTTTAATATATTATTGAGGTCGGGGGAGGGGGGACAGGAAGTTTGTCTAGACACATATTGATGCACCCTAAAGATAAAGTCAAATATCTTCAAATGAAAGTTTTGACCGAGGGGACAAATGTTCCTAGTCATGCTGACCCTAGTACCGGGTCAAATCAATTTCAACCGGGAATTAACATTGTTACTGGTGGTATTTTATATTATGATCCAAGAAAAGATCGTGAAGAATTGGCAAAATTGGTTACTGTTATGTGCTTGCCCTATAGTTTTTCTTCTAACCCTCACTTTGCGCATTATATTAGAAAAGTTTTTAATCCTACTTATAAAGGATGGCCTTGCACAGCCATAAAGAGCGATATTTATAAATATAAACATGAATATGAACAATATTTGCGCTATTTATTTACTCATATAAATTGTCGTGTTGTTATTACTACTGATATTGGTAGAAGTGGTAGTGACTGTGGTTATCTTACTTTTATCAATCATTGAATTGATGAGGATTAGATAATGCAAAAGCGCATTATTGCTTATAGAATAATTAATTCACGTCACACGGGGCAGTTTATTTCTGGCACAGTTACGGATATTTGTAGATATTTTTGCATTAGTGATAAAATAATGTCAGTTTCAATGGATAATGTTTCTAGTAACACTAATGTTATAGCTTTGCTTACCACTACACAAAATCCTGCATTTAGTAACATTTTTCATGTTAGATGTATTTGTCATATTTATCATTTAATTGTCGGTGATGGTATAAGAATTTTAAATGTTGAAATTGAAAAGGTTAAAATGTCTCTTAATTGGCTTTGTTATTCAAACCGTAGAAGTGGACTTAGAGAATATTTTAAAAGATGCGATGAATTTGGCCTAAGAGAAAGAAAGGTTCCTAAACCTTGTCCAACTAGAGGATTACATGTATGAAAGTTTAGTTGTTGCATATGAATATAAAAACCCTGTAAACTCAACATTTAATGCTCATGTAATTGATGATGATGAGCACCTTACAAATGCGGATTGGGCTAATGTTAAAATGATTGTAGATTTTTTAGAAAAATTTCATATTGCTACAAATGAATTTTCTCGGGAATATTTTCCTACTATTTCTAGCTGTTTAGTTTATATTGCAGAACTTGCAAATTTGTTTAATCATTTTTCAGAGGGTGAGGTAATTTATCAACTTGCTATTGATTCTATGAGAAAAAAGTTAAAAAATATTTTTTCCCTATTCCCCCTATTTATGATGTTGCTACCTTCTTAAACCCTACTATGAAATTAGGAGGTCCTCAATTTTGGTATGAAACTGTTTATAATGGTCTCGCACTTGAAGATGAGGAGTTGTCTACACTTCCAGAAGCAATAGCCTCAATTAAAATAAATGCTCAAACTATTGATAGTGCTTATCAAATTGTATTAGATGATGCTAGACCAAATGTTCCAACTCCTACTTCTTCTAGTTCTCAATCATCTAAAAGAACTGCGGGAGTAAGAGCACCTAGTGCTTGGGCGGGGTTCAGGGGTTCTCAAGGTTCTAGTACTAGTGATTGTTCACAACGAAATGAGCTTGAAATTTATTTGTCGCAGGGAATTAAGGAAGTGAATCGTGACGGCTCCTTTAATATTTTGGAATGGTGGAAGGACAAAGAAAAATACTTTCCGATTCTTTCAAAGATGGCTCGAGACATTTTAACTATTCAAGATTCAACAGTGGCATCGCAGAGCGCTTTCAGTCAAGCAAGACTTCAACTCGATGATTATAGAGTGTCTATGAGAGAGAGCTTGGAAAAATCAGTACTTTTTCGAGATTGGATCCGTTTGGAACGAAGAAATCATGGACTTGCTGAATCACAACCAGAGATAGACGAAGCTTACGAAGAAATACTAGCTGAACTTGCGGAGGATGTTGCTTCGCCCGGAAGCGGTGATGACCAAGCTTCTTTTCCGCCACCACCAACGGAAATTCCTCCGGACCTTGAAGGATTTATGAAATATGTAAGAGATACCATGTAAATTAATATGTAACTTGTATTTTGGCACATCTTGATTAGTTTCTTTTTCTTCTCAATGGTGGTATTAGAACTTTGTTGTGCTCATTCCATTGGGGGGAGGAAGACTAAGAAAGATATTGTCATGGTTTGTTAATGCTATAATAAAAATTATAACGCATTCCTTTGAATATCTCTTTACAATATTTTTGTGTTTAAATTTGAATGAAAAAATTTAGGTCACAATTCTATAATAAAATTTACAAAAAATTGTCTTAGATAAAAATTTATAATAAAAAAAAGGCCCGTCGCACTTAGGCCCACATAGGCCCGAGACCGGCCCACTTAGCCCGGGACCAGTAGTTAGTAGTCCCGGGCCTGGGCCGGTTCCTACAAAAAAGCCCATGAAGCTCGAGACCACTTAGGATCGGCCCACTTAAGACCGGCCCACGAGGCCCTTTAGGCCCAGTCCCGGCCAAGATTACACCTTTAGTTGCAGGGGTCGCATTTGCGATCTAGGGTTCGCAAATGTGAGCCCCGCAAATGCAAAGAATCCATCGCAAATGCGAAGATCATCAAACCCCTGCTTTCTTCGCAAATACGAACTCTGATCCATCCGCGAATGTGACTCATTGATCGCATTTGCGATCTCTGCTTACCCAACCCCCACTTCGTAAATGTGAAATTTTGTTCGCAAATATGAACTCTGGCCTCCCCTGCTACTCTTCGCAAATGTGATGCGTAGATTGCAAATGAGAACCCATCAGTGGCCGCAAATACGATGATTGACCTCGCAATTGCGAGGCCTGAGGCCTGCAACAAAATCTAAAGCACACCTGCAATGTTCTAAGTCCAATTTTCACTATGTAACCTATCATAAACTCACACGAGCCCTCGGGGTTCTAAACCAACTATGCACACAAATCTAAAAACATAATACGAACTTGCTTGCGTTGTCAAATCGCCAAAATAACACCTAGAACTACGAGTTGAACATCAAATCAAATGAAATTTTCAAGAAAACTTTGAAACTTCTATTTTCACAACCGGACGTCTGAATCACGTCAAACCAACTCCGTTTCGCACCAAATTTCAGTCATAAATGTGGTATTAGACCTATATCGGGTTCCGGAACTAAAATACGGATCTAATATCCAAAAAGTCAAATATTGGTCAAACATCTCAAATTCATCAAGCCTTTAACTTTCAAATTTTGACAAAGTCGGATATCTCGGGCTAGGGACTTTCGAATTCAATTTAGGGCATACGCCCAAGTCCCAAATCATGAGCTGACCTACCGGGACCGTCAAAACATGAATTTGGGTCCGTTTGCTCAAACATGTTGACCGAAGTCAACTCAAATGAAGTTTTTAGGCAGAAATTCTTATTTTTATCAGTTTTAACATAACAACTTTCAGGAAATACGACCGGATTGTGCATGCAAATCGAGGAGGGATAAAATGAAGTGTTTAAAGCTTAAAAGCGCAGAACTGGGTTCTAAAACATAAGATGACCTTTCGGGTCATCACAAAAATAGATGGATAGGATCCCTTCACCCTTAATCAAAGGTCTCGAGTTCGAGTCCTGGGTATGGAAAAAATCCTGTTAGGGAGCGCTTCCCCCTTAAAAGGGCCTTAAGCGATGCGAATACTGGACACCGAATGGGTAAACCCAACCAGGAAAATGTGATGACCCAAAAGGTCATCCCATGTATTCCTAGCTAATTTTGTGTTCTGAGGTCATGAAAACCTCCATATATCTCACCTCGATTTGTGTGTGCATCCCGGGCATGTAGTCGGGAAGCCGCTATGTGAAAAACTGATAAAAATGATATTATTGTGTTGAAATTTAAATAAAGTTGACTCTGGTCAACATTTTTGGTAAACGGACCCGGACCCGTGATTTGACGGTCCCGAAGGGTCCGTAAGAAAATATGGGACTTGAGTGTATGACCGAAATCAAATTCTGAGGTCCCGAGTCCGAGAAATGAATTTTTAAAGAAAAGTGTTTTCTGAAAAATATAAAGGTTTTTTAAATTGAAATTTTACGTGAAACTTGTGGTATCGGGACCGTATCTTGGTTCCGGAGCCCGGTACAGGTTAGATATGATTTATATGTGTTATCGACCTCGAGTGGAATGGGCGCAACCTCGGGCTAGGGAAGGCGCGGTTCTGGTTCTCTCGGAGGAGAGAAATCAAGAGCGCCAGACGAGGAACCCCTTCCCCCATCGCACGCGACTACGGGTCGAATCATGAGATCTAAAGTGCAAATACTCGACGCCGTGAATCAAGAAATTCGGGTGATATACATACGAAGGCGTTGGTCCATTGGTGCCTTAGGGGAAATCATCTGCTCCATTGTAAAAAAAGAAATTCAACATTTTTATAGTAGCGAGGAGAAGGAAAAGAAAAGTATGGATTAGTTGAAAGAGCTACTGAACCTGAGATGTGGATCATCCAAGGCACATTAGCATGGCGTACTCCTCCTGTTCGAACCGGGGTTTGAAACCAAACTCCTCCTCAGGAGGATAGATGGGGCGATTCGGGCGCCTTGTGGCAGAGCCTACAGAAGGCTTTGGATAGCAGAGTGAGTCTTAGCACAGCCTTCCATCCTCAGACCGATGGACAGTCTAAGAGGACCATCGAGACATTGGCCAGTATAGGGTGTAGGCTTTCTTCGCATAGGCTCGGGTTGTGAAGTTTGGTAAGAAACGAACTTGGTTTGGCGTGATTCGGATCAAAAATAAAAAATTTGAGGTTTAAGAAGTTTTGAAGTATTTCATTGATTTTGAGGTTTAATTTGATGTTTATGATGTTATTTTGGTGATTTGATTACACGAATAAGTCCGTCGGATATTTTTGAGGTTGTATGCATATTTGGTTTTGAGCCCCGAGGGCTCGGGTGAGTTTCGGGTAGGCGTCGAGGTGATTTAGGCTTAGAAAAATCTGGTGTTGCTGATGTTTCTGGTGTCCTGTGATTTACCCTTCGCCATCGCGATGTTCATATGGCTAGGGGTGGGGAAATTACCCTACGCGAACGCAGGGCGTGGTCGCGATCGCGGAGCCTGGGGATAGTGCTCTACACGATCGCGAGGGGCCTCACGCGATCGCATAGTGTTAAAGGGGCCTGGGGGCTGGGTAGCACACACTCTACGCGAACGCGGTCGGTTGGTCGCGATCGTGAGGATCATTGTCCAGTGAACTCTGCGATCGCAATCCCTTCTTCGCGATCGCGATGGTCTAGGTCCAAGTACTCTGCGCGATCGCAGGAGACCTGTCGCGATCGCGTAGGTCATTTTTTCCTAGTGATTTAAACTGTCCAAAACAGAACACTTATACGGGATTCCACAATTTTTTCATAAACCTCTTCTTCTCCACTCCTCTTGGGCGATCTTTGAAGGATTTCTTCACCATAACCTCTTAGGTAAGTAATCTTTGACTTGTTTTCTTCCATTTTTATTAACACCCATTAGATTTTAGGCCTAAAAGTATGAGATTTAAGGTTTAAAAATAGGGATTTGGGTAGAGTTAGGGATTTTTTATTATTTGGGAATTTGACCTCGTTTTGGGGTCGGACTTCAAAACAAATTATATATCCAGGCTCGTGGGTGAATGGGTGATCGGTTTTTGGTTCGAACCTCGTATTTTGACCAAGCGGGCCCGGGGTCGATTTTTGGATTTTTAGGAAGAATGTTGGGAATTCTATAATTAAGCATTGAAATTGAATTGTTTAGCATTTATTGATGTTATTGGGTCAATTATGTCTAGATACGATTGATTTGGAGTCGGGTTCGAAAGGAAAAGCCGTGCTAGAGACTTGATTTGGATTCTTGGAGTCGAGGTAAGTGTTTGGCATAACCTTAGCTTGAGGGAATAGGTGTTGAGTCATATTTGCTACGTGTTTATTCCATGTTCAATATATAGGTGAGGTGACGAGTACCTATGCATTATTGTCAAGCATGCCCGTGAGTCAGTTTTTATGATATATGTGTTTTTCTTCGATATTTACTGTGTTATGAAGTAGATTTTATTTTGGAGGTTATTCAATTGTTGGAAATACTTGGTTGTGAACACTGTTGATTAATTGCTCGGTTGAGGATTATTGTGTTAAGTTATACACTTGAGTGAGATTGATTATAGATGTGTCCCTTGCCGGGACGGTAATATCTCTGTTATTGTTCCCTTGCCGGGATGTTGTGACTTATGATTTATGTTGTTGATTTTTCTTGTCAAATTGTTGTTCTTGATATTGTTTGGGTGATGAAGAGTATAAAGCACGAAGGGTGATTCCGTGTATTTATTTATTGCATTGTGAGGATGAGAGTGTAAAGCATGAAGGGTGATGCCGTGTATTTATTTATTGCATTGTGAGGATGAGAGTGTAAAAGCACGGAGGATCATGTCGTGCCATTTTTATTTAATTATTGCTTTGGTGAGGATGAGAGTAAAAGCACGAAGGTTGATGTCGTGCACTTGTTTTGGTGAGGATGATAGTAAAGCACGAAGGGTGATGTCGTGCACTTGTTTGTTCTATGTGGTTACATCATGTTGTTATGTTGATACGTGGATTGTTGCTTTGTTCTGTTATTTAGCATTTTTTCCCCTTATCCCCAGCATGTTTCTCCCGTTCTTATACTTAATTGTTTACTTTCTGTCATTATTTTTGTTATACATAATTGAATTGCACAGGTATTTATTAGATGTCGTGTTCTAGCCTCGTCACTACTTCGACGAGGTTAGGCTCGGCACTTACTCAGTACATGGGGTCGGTTGTACTGATGTTACATCTGCACTTCTTTATGTTGTGCAGATTACGGTACCGGACCCGGTGGGCATTGATCGAGGGAGTATCCTTCAGTCCACAGGCGACACTGAGGTAGTCCTGCAGGCGTCCGCAGGACTTGGCGTCACCTCCTATCTCATTCCGTTTTTGTCTTTTCTTTGTATTTCTGAGACAGTTGTATTTTTTTATTCAGTCCTTTATTTTTAGTATACTTAGACAGTCTGTGAAGTTGTGATACCAGTTTTGGGGGTTTTATTAAGGATTTTGTAATACTATTTACCTCAGGTGTTAGATTCCGTATCTTTCGAACTCTTATTCATACTTGTTCTTGTTCATTACATTTCTTTAAATGCCCAATTATAAGGAAATAAGTATATTAACCGGAACGTTAGCTTGTCTAGCGGGTTCAACGTTAGACGCCATCACGATCCCGACGGTGGGATTTCGGGTCGTGACAGAAAAAACGGAATTTTCTAATTTATTCATAATGTTGATGAACTGTGTAATATCATGTCTCATCCAAAATTTGGATTGGTTTGTTACATAAGGAATTACTTCAATTTTGTTTATTTTTCCTCTAAGTGAAGGTCTGGTTCTTGCAAACATGTCCTCCTTACGTGCGGGACAACTCATAATATCACTTGAAATTCGTCGGTCATACTTTATATTTAGCTTGTTTAACTAAAATCATCTCAATCTCATATCGTTCTTTTTCTTCTCTTTATAGTATACGGATTTCGTGTTCCCTTGGATTACAAGGTCTATGGCGCCGATCAATCGCGGAGGCAGGATTTTTATCAAGGGAATCCAAAGAAAGGTACACATATATATACACATATAAAAAGAAAGTTTTAACATTATATATATATATATATAATATAATTTTTCGATGACAAACTCCTTTCAGTCCCCTAGTTCCACCCCTGCTGCCGACTTCCCATGTCATAAACTTCCAAATTTCGTTCCTTTTTCTCTTTTTTTAACAATGAAGTAGTATTTATTGGCTTTTATATCTTTTTTGGTCCCTCTTTTTTTGGCGAATTTTGTTGGATGATGTATAATTTTCTTTATTTCTAAGTTTAAATTATATAGTATAAAAAGAATTAACATTATGAATATATATGTAGTGTGACAGATTGTAACAAGCTATTTAAAAGCTAGAATACGTTTATCAGGTTGGAAAAAAAAAAAGAAATATTTGTAAAAGCACTACAATTTAGAGCCTAATTACCATACAGGGTTGCTTAGTTATCATTCGGAACTATTGTGCAATAATTACTAGTTTGAATTTGTTTGTGCAACGAATACAACTTGCATTAAGTGTATCGAAATATAGGGGTTCATACAAGGATACAACATGTATCGACTGTATTTGTTCGCGTTGCGAATACAACCAAGACGAAATATAAAAATATAGAAAAATAAAATATTTTCATTAAGAGTCGAACTCAAAACCTCCGCTTATCAAGCAAACGCTCTAATCAACTGAGCTACGAGTTTTTTCAGATCAAAATAGTTGATCTTTTGTTTCAGTACAGGTAAATTTGCTATAAAAATAAAATATAGCTATAAATGGTAATTTTATAGAAGTATAGCTGCAAACGGTAATACAGTGTATAATAAAGAAACTGCTTTTATCATCAAATATCTGCCAACCAAATATTATCTATGGGAGCTGGAACAAAGAATACTATCATGAATTTTAGTACTTACAGTTGCCAATCTTTCAAGTCGTCCTTAAGACCTTGCACCATTTGTTGTCTATACATAGTTAAATGTGAAAGGATGAAATATCCAACTGGCACAGTGAATCATGTCTGTCAAAAGGAGTGGCAAACGGGCAGGTCGGGTCGAAAACAAAAAATTCAAAAAAAAACGAATAAATTATTCGACCCGATTCATATTTAATACGGATAAAAAATGAGTTAATTAACGGATAAATGATCACTTTTGGGAGCATTCTTAGTAGGCATTTGGACATACATTCCAAAAAAAAAAATGGAAATTGAAATTTCACTAAAATTTCAATTGAAGATGTTGTGTTTGGTTATAATATTTGCAACACATTTGGATGTCTTTTTTTTCAAAATCATGAAACATGATTTATATCCCACAACTTGTAAAAAATATCAAAATCACCCCAATTTGATTATCCTACTCGAAATAAACAATCAAAATGCTATTGTTTAACTCATATTCTGCTTTACTGCAACACACAGAAGATGCAAAATCGGTATCACATTTTTTAATTCTACTAATACACAAAGAAAGAATTTAAGTCAAAAACAACATGAATATGAACAAGTTATTCTTTAATAATTGCTGGGTCATTTTATAAATTTTAAAAGTATAGGATAAAATTTATAAAACTAAAAACTAGCAAATTCCCATTTTCAAGTGAAGTTGAAAATTTTGGTAAGAATGGTATAACCAAACATTGTTTTGAAAAAATATTTTGAGAAAAAGGAAAAAATTGATATGTCCAAACGGGCTCTTAGTTTCCCTAACTCGAGAAACCTCCAATATGAGGCCTTAAAAATATAAAAGTTAGAGTCATTAGTTATCCATTGGTTACTCATTGGTTATCTATTTTTTATATGGTTATTATTCATATTTGATATGTATTTAAAAAGTTTATTATCCAACCCATTTTTAGTGAATAATATGAATAGTTAACTATTTTCTTTTAATTATTTTGCTATCCTATCTGTCAACGGTTGCAGATAGCCCTAAAGTGAGGGCTAATATTTCTGATCTTTCAATCGACAGGACAATCATGCCTGCTTGATCAAGCCTTGGCACTACCGAGAGGAAAATACAAAAGAGAACTTTCACGAGGGCAGGATTAATTGGCTTTTATGTCCTTTCCTGTTCACTTGAAATATACTCGTTGTTGCTTTCGTACTGATGGCTCGTTTTTCTCTTCTACTAGTAATTACTGGGATTCAAGTTTTAATTAATTACCGGTTATGTGAATTCAGTAGTATATGAGCCAAAATCAATCTTTAGGAGAAATGGTATCAATAAAAGATTCTTGGGACACCACGTGTCGGAGTGATCTAATTATAGCAAAGGCCGTGGTAGAAGAGTCGGAATCGGAAGTCGAGGAGATGTCATTGAGGTCGAGGTCAAGCAATTTTGACAGAGTTATAATGGCTAGTATTAAGATAGGATTTAAAAGGAGAATATTCTAGTGGATAATTTTTGAACTTGTACTATTAAGGTTTTTAGAAACATGTTCCTATAAATAGAAAGAGAAACAATTATAGGGATAGGTGATATTCATTTGTAAAATGCACTTTAACTTGAGAAAATTAGATCTCAATGCATATAAGGAAATATCACATTTTCACTAAGAGGGTATTTGGCTAAGCTTATAAGCTGGTCAAACTAGCTTATAAGCACTTTTCGGCTTATCTACGCATTTGGTAAAGTTAAAAGTGCTTATAAGCCAACTACTTATAAGTCAAAAATAAGCCAAAAGTCATAAGCTGGTCACCTCGAGCTTATGAATTTTTAGCTTATAAGCACTTTAAGTTTGACCAACTATTTTATCCGTAAAATATTCTTTTTTAGAACAAAACTCTTACATCGATACTCAATGCCTCAAGTATTATATCAACCTAATCCCCCCCCCCCCCCCAAGTCTGTAATTCTCATTGACTATTTAAGATAAGCAAATTATCTATTCCTTTGCATATTCATATCTATGTGATTGTGTATTAATCTTTCAACTGTATGTAATAAATGAGGACATATCAAATTTTTGGTGTATTAATGTTTGTTTCTCTTCAAATATTTTGTCCTATTTAGGTTTATTTTTTAGTGAGAAACTTTTATCAAATTATTAATTATTATAACTTATGATTTATATGCTTATTATAAAATAAATTATATTTATCATAAAAGTTATCTTATCTAAGCACAATTGTTTTTAAAATAAAATGACAAATAGAATAAGTGTCCAATTATGTTATCAAGAAAAAAATCAATTTGTTTTTACTCTTTTATCCTTATGTGCATATCCCTAAAAAATATTTCTCACTTGTCACATTAAATTACTAAAATCAAATAAGTAGCAACTGAAAAGTCTTTCATAGACTCGAGAACAACTTCAGAACTTTTAATCCTTTCTATCCTCCTGCTCTCAAGAACTTTTGCTACACTCAAACCACGAGAAATTTGGTGCTTTTCCATTTTAGCCAGGTTTAACAATAACCTGGAAATTGAGCTTCCTTTTATAAGATAATTTTGGTGGCAAAAATTGAAAATTTTGGCTCCAGTTTGTTTTTTCAAAGATGTTTTTAAAATTTTACTCTTAAAATTCCGCGTGACAAAGATGTTCCTATTGTTTCCGCAAAAGTTTCAAATTTTATTTTGAATAATGTAGTGATTTGAGAAGAGAAGTAAATGCCCATATAATTATGTGACCAATATTTAATAAGGGTAGTTTAGTCATACTAGGTTTTTTTGCATAGAATTTAGTAATTTCTTAATGGGCGTGCTAAAAGGAAACTGATCACTTATTGTGAACCGGAGGGAGTAATTGTTACACTTTCAAGAACTCCACTTTCAAGATCTCCATCTTAGGGATACTATTGTTAGCTATGATTAACCCTCATTTATGTGTGTGTGTATGATTGTACCTAATTATTACTGTAGTATTAACTTAATCTTCGTTTTAAAAACTCATATTGTAAAAAGCAAATTCTAGATCCGCCTCTAAATACTCTTCTATAAATCGCTAGGATTATGGCGCTATATTTGGTGATGCGACAAAAAAAGAGGAATCACAAGTTATGAATTTAAGATTCTAAATTGAGATATTCTTTATTTCTTTAGGCTCAAAAATAGTAAAAGCTTTAAAATAGTAAAATATTTAGGATTTCCTACAAGAACTCTATCCCTCTTGTTTTTTTTCCTTTTATATAAATATGCAGAAGTAATGGAAAGGTTTAATCATTCAGCAAAACAGATTTAAAAACATCTCTTTCTCTCTCCATTTTTAGGATTCACAAATATTTCTCCTAAAGTATTCTCCTTTACATTTTGATATTTCAGGGAGAAAACAGGAAAAAGAAAAGAAATATTTACCATGAAAGGATCAGCAGTTATAGCCAGTATCACCTCAACAACAACAATCATGACAATGCTGTTGTTCTTCGTAATCGATGTCTCAAATGTAGCAGCAGGATTTCCAGACACAAAGACTGTCGTAGTAACCAACAACCACACAAATTATCTAAGCATCCGATGTTTCTCCTTTGACGACGATGGCGAAGTTAGACATCTGAATAAAATGGGCAGTTTCAACATCAGTATTAAAATCAGGAAATTCTTCCCTTCTTCTACCATGTACAATTGCTCCACAAACATGGGAACTTTCGTCGCCCTTCGATCCGACTATGAATGCATTAGCCATTCAACACCTTGTGAATGGAGGTTTGATGAAGAGTTCACATATCTCTACAATCCCAAGGATGAAGAGTGGGTTATTCATGAATATAATCCCAACTATGAGTCTCTTAAAAGAGGAGGAGTCATCAAAGGGTATTATGTTAACTAAACATTACCGAAACAGACGAGCTTAAATGGAACAACATGGCCAGTGAATATTCAGATAGTCGACTCCAACTTGCTTCGATCATCAGAAAGCTTCAAAAATCCATGACTAAAGAATGTACCTGGAAAATGTCTCATAGATAGGGTAGGAAGAAAATTAAAGTTGGTTATGACATGTAAGATAACTAGAATATTTAGTGTAAGATTTTAGACAATTTTAGTTGAAGCTGAGGAAGGGGAGCTTTTGCGTAACTGATAAAGTTGCTGTAAAGTTGCTGCCATGTGACCAGGAGGTCACGGTTTGAGCCGTGGAAACAGCCTTTTGCAGAAATGCTGGGTAAGGTTGTGTACGATAGAGCATTCTGGTCCGGCCTTTCCCCGAACCCCGTGCATAGCGAAAGCTTAGTGCACCGGGCTACCCTTTTTTGTAGCTGAAGTTGAGGTCCCTTTAGGAATTCAACTTGGGACACTGCAAAGCTTCGTGGATAGCTTCGCTTCCTCGTAAGCAAGCTATGTTCAGTACGGTAATAGTTGTATCCTATCATGTATTCATCAAGTGATAAATAAATTTATTGTTTAACCTACACTTTGGTAGCCACATACAGAATTGGTACAAAGCCTTAACCAAGATGTGGCATTTATTTGATACCACAAGCCAGTTTGGAATTCCCCGTCTGTCATTGTTAGGAATGCCTTCTAAAACCATAAATATAATTGTGAAAAAGGAGCAAAGAAGTACCATAATGTCAGCATATCGTTGTAGTATGTGGTTATATCTCGGCTTCCCTTCTTGTTGTGTCATAGTTGTGTTTTGAGTTCAGAGATTTTAGACAAATAAGACTAACTAGGCACAGAAATGAATCCAAACTTAAGCTTTCTACCACTTCTTTGGTGCACTGAAACATGCCTTTTGACTTCGTCTAGACAGCAAAAATATTGTCTTCCCATGTTCTGATTCCTTCAGACGACTCAACTTAGGACAATCCTCCTTGCATTTAGACCAGAAAAGAATTTGCATGACTCAGCATTTACTAGTACTAAAACAATGTGTCTCCATACACCCTCTTTTGGTCCCATCAATCTTTTAGTGCAGTGCTCCAAGAAGGTGCTTGATCCTCTTCATAGGATATCCTCGGTTTTTCAAATAGTTGCAAGCTGATTTCTCCTTCAAACTTGCAGCAATCTCTATAGGCGGCCAGCTCTGTGACATGTCTAGTATTTACCAGCTTCCTTGTTAAATGGATAACCGCAACTGCACTGACAAGAGGATTTCAAACTTAGTGTTCGGATCACTGTACATTTGTTATGGTTGTTCCCAAGAGAATTCATCAGCAGGTTGCGCTTCAGAAACATACTCTTCCAATTTAGAGAGCAACATAATCTCATCGAGCATTTTATATATTGCCTGAGACTGGGGGTGCGAGTCATCAGCAACCACAAATTCGTAAAAATTACCATCGATCTCTATCAAACTATATCCTGGACTCTTCTTGACGCCGTTAGCTCTCATCAAAGTTCTAACCATTCTAACATCAGCCCATTTCCTCTCATCTGCGCACAGACTTGCAAGAAGCACATAAATACCACTATCTTGAGGATCTAATTCTATAAGTTTCTCAGCGGCAATCTTGGCGAGTTCAAGATTTCCATGCATCCGGCAACCATTAAGCAAAGCACCCCAAACAGCTTTATCAGGTTCCATTGGCATTTGTTTTATAAAATTATAAGCTTCTTTCAGAAGCCCAGATCTACCAAGTAAATCAACCATGCAAGCGTGGTGTATCACCTCGGGCGACAATCCATTTAATTCCATGCTCTTAAAGTATTCCCAGCCTTGATTGACCAATCCACCATGAGCACATGCCGATAAGACACCCACAAATGTGATGCTATCGGGCATGAATCCCGTACATTTCATTTGTTCGAAAAGAGCAAGGGCCTTTTCAGCAAGCCCGTGAGAAGCACATCCGACAATTACTGAATTCCAGGAGACCAAATCTCTTTCTGGCATTTTGTGGAAGAGCTCTCCAGCTGCATCCATGCTTCCACATTTGCCGTACATGTCTATTAATGTGTTTGCCAAGATCACGCTGTATTTAACCCGTTTTTGCTTAATATAGTAATCATGAATTCGTCGACCAAAATCCAGAGAACCAGATTGAGCACAAGCAGAGAGCACAGAAACCAAAGTGCTCTCTATGGGGACCAAACCTTGTTTCTCCATTTCATGAAAGAGCTCAAGGGCCTCCGAAGGTCTATTATTTTGCGAGTAGCAAGCAATCATCGCACTCCAAGAAACTATATTTCTCTCAGGCATCTCAATAAAACACTTTTTTGCCATATCTACCTCCCCATTTTTGGCATAGCCATGGATCATACTTGTCCACGAAAAGACATCCTTTATTTCCATCCTATCGAAAATCTCTTTAGCCATAGGCAAACAACCACACTTCACATACATATCCAATACGGCATTCATCAAATTAAGACTGCATTTCACACCTCTTTTCTCCACGAGTTCATGAACCGATTTCCCCAAACTCAAATCCCCCTTCAACGAACACGCAGAAAACACCATTATCAACGTAACATCATTAAACTCAACACCATTCGAACACATCAACTCAAACAACCTCAACGCCTCATCAACCATATTCCTCTTCACATACCCATCAATCAAGCTAGTCCAGGTAACCACATCCCTCACAGGACTTTCATCAAACATCTTCCGTGCATCGAAAACTTTCCCCCTCTCTCCATAAAAATGAATCAAACCATTCCTCACAATCAAATCATTCAAGAACCCAACTTTACAAATCCTACAATGCACTGAACTCCCCACCCCCTCCAATACCCTACACCCTTTCAACACAAAAACATAACTCCTCTTATCCATTTCAACACTTTCCCTTACCATTCTCCTAAAAAAGCAAAAACCCTTTTCAAAGAGCTGATTTTTAACATAACCTCTAATCATAGTATTCCAAATATACACATTGGGTTCATTAATGTCAGAAAACAAAGCATTTGCATAGTGTATATCACCATTAACATCCAAAGCACAAAAGGATATGAGTCTACTGATTGGGAAAATGTGAGAAATTATGCCAGTGTGTATCATTTTGGCTTGAATTTGCTTTAGTTGTGACATTGAATTGCAAGATTCTATGAGGATAAGAGTTGGGTGGGTGATTACAAGATTTGGGTTTTGGTTTGACTTCCATTTTGGTTGTGAGGAAAATAATACCTTGTGAAAATGAGTGAAAGATTGGGGTTTTTTTATGAATGTAAAGTGTGGGAATTTCATAAGAAGAAGGAAAGAGGTGAGTGTTGTTCATGGATTCTGCAACTGTTCTTTTGTTGGACTTAAAAGGGACCATTTCGGGCTTATTCTCGCAGCATTTTATCACACATGCTAATTCTTGTTTTTTTTTTCTTGGTTTCCCGTCACGGTTGCCTATATTGGGCCCGCTAAATTTGAATTCGCGTCTAAAAATATCACGGGCTAGTCAATTTTTGGACCGATCATTCAAAAATAGCCAGCATTTATCAAATTATTAAAAAATAGACACTATTTTGCTGCAACTGAGACTGATCCAACATAATATAGTGGAGATTTGAGCAATGGTGTTTTCGTTCAGATTTATCTTTAAATGAAAAGTGACTAAATTTCGATTACTTTTGAAAGTGTGGTTATTTTTGAATGACCACTTGTAAATTTGGCTATTCTTGAATTTTTCCCGGTAAAGCGCTCTCTAACAAAGGCAATTCCATACCGAGGGACTGGAACCCGAGACCTCTGGTTAAGGATGACGGAGTACTTATCACTACACTACAACCTTTGTTGGTGCTAATTTTTGTACTAATTTTCGAACACGTACGTTATAGGTGTATTCTATGCTAATCAGTACAAACTTCTTTAAAAAATAGATAATTTAGGATAAGCATGCGGTGGATTATATCAAATCTGAAAGAAAAAAGTACAAGCTCAAATTTTTAGTAGAAGTTATATAGAAATTCAATCAATAAATGACTTCATTAAAATGTCCATTTTATGGTGTGCATATGTAAAGAAGAAATAGCGATATGCATTGCCTTAATTGTACTCTTCATGTTTCTATCATTATTTCAGTTGCTTTGGCTTTTCCATGTAAAGACATGTTCATATATAGTTCATTAGGTACAATCTCCAATTCATATACACAGACTCCTTTGGTTCTTATTTACAAAAATAATTTTGAAAGATGTGTCTAATAATACAAACTTATAAAGAGCTCTAAATTACTATGACAATGAAAATGAAGAAAATGGACAGCTCAATTAACTCGTACATAAATATGAGAAGTTTTTGACTGTTTTATTCTTATTTATATCATAAAATATAATCTCTTTTATTTAATATTTACTCATAATTGAGGTATTTATAGTTTTCAAGAACAATTAATATTAAGAGTAAAATAGAAAAAAAATAATTAATTTAGTCTTGAACTTCTAAAATGATAATTAATTTAAGATAACTATTTTTTAAAATCACAACGGATAATTCGGGACAGAAATTCATAAATAATAATGTATTTGTATTTACAATATTGAGATTGAAGTGGTAACCAAACGTTGTAACAATCAATCCATATTTATATACAGGAATTATTTGCTTTAATGTACGCTTAGAGGCCGTTTGGTTCAAGGGGTTAGGTAGGTTATTTTGGTAAAATTTTGGTTATCATGTATTTCGTTTGAGGTATTAGCTAAAACTAGTACTATTATTTTATACCAAAATTTTGGTATAACTTATCTCATATAAAAGGCGAGATAAGTTATCACTTTAATAATCTTAATTTTAATGTTAGGATTATAATCGTGGGATATTTTAATTTTAAACCAAATAACCCCTCGTGTTATAGGGATAAGGATACTAATCCCAATATAAATTTAGGATATTTTTGTCCCATATTTTACTTTTTGGGTATTATGTAATACGAGATAAATTTTATATCAAAATTATGATATTATCTATCCCATATGGGAAGTGAATTTATAATGCTCTGAACTAAATGATCCGTTTAGGTTAACTTAGAACAATTAATTTTCAAATTTTGGGTTATTATTTTAAATTCTAATTGTTAACCAAAAAAACCTTTTATTTTACCCCAAAAAATGAATATTGGATTTACATCTGAGTGAAAATCATCTGCGCCCTAAATCTTTCCTTAAAAATCCCCATCAACTTTGAACAATTGATATTCTCCCTTCTTACTAAATTGACTTTTTTTAAAAGTCTATTTTACCTTTTATATTTTCATCATTTATCTCTCTTTTTTTCTTGTTCTGTTTAACAAAATCATGATGCTTTTCAAATTTCTAAAAATCTATGTTATGAACTTACCTATCAAATAATATATTTAACATTAAAAAAAAGCATATAATTTAATGATGTTGAATAACGAAAATAATTAGCGGAATAAAAAGATGAAATTATCAAAACTATTAAAATTGAAGATATATTCTGTAACAACAACTACTCCTCAATCCCAAACAAGTTAGGGTCGGAAATATAAATTTTAATTTCTTTCATTTAGCTCAACTCGTATCATCATCATTACCAAAATAAAATAAGAGTGTAAGTACAAAAAAAAAAGATAAATATATATAGCACCTATATTAATTTTTCACCTTTACTATACTATATCTTTAGCTAAGTCTGCAATAATTCTAAGGAATTGTAGGCATGCCGAGATAACTTCCTTCCATGTGATTTTAGGTGTTCCATGTCCCCTTTTTACACCTTCTCTTATATTATCATAGTTTCACACCTGGGGACAGGTGTACTGCAGGTCTACATAGGACATGACAAAATCATCTCAAGTGACCTTCTAGTGAATGTGATCATTTTTTATTTTATGTAATCTTGTATGACCGCACATCGATATTAGCATTTTCATTTTTGCAACAGCCATCTTGTGAATATGTTGAACTCTAGCAGCCCAACATTCATTACCGTCTAACAACTTGTTTGAATGGTTGTTACTCACTATATCGTATTATATTGTTATCCCAAAATAATGTTTGTTTTGATTGTTTATTTAAAATTGATTGTATTGTATTGTTAAGTTCATTGTTCCGAACCAATGAAAAGTCCCATTTTATGAAGCAACTCATTTGATGTGGTGAGATTTTTTCCTATTTTTCTTTTCAATTATAGCCTTACTTATTACTCCAGATTTATTGTATCATTTATCTTTTTATTTATTTTACTCCATCCAAAATTCAATTACCATACTTTGTCTTCCTTCTTCCTTCATCCAACTTCTTGGTTCGTTTTCTCTCTTCTTCTTTTTGTATTTTTTTTATCTCGATCTATGTTCTATGGATACTTTTTGTTGATTAACAACTTAATTTGCTCGGGTTTCTGCCCTTATTTTGAAACTATATTTCCTTTTTTTGTACATGATCATATTTCTTTTAGTTCTCTTTATTGTTCTACAACTCTGTTTAGTGTTGAATATTTTTATTTTTTATTAAGCTGTATATTCCGATAATGTAATTTACCAAGTTAAAATCATGGTTTAAAATTTGGCGTAAGCTTATCATGTTTTTTTGCAACTGCTATAGTTACATGTATTTGATTACACAGTATAGTTGAAAATTTTTGCTATGGCGTTTGAAGATATTTTAGTAAATTTATCAGTTATAGTATAACACGATACAGTCAAATCAAACATAAAAATATTATTTAACAATAATAAGTAATAATATCTATTCAAGCGTTGTATCCGTAAAATGATAAAATACAATACAATACAATACAATACATTATAAAATGATGGGTAATGATGATCCAAACAGAGTGTAACATAGTCGGTCTTATAGTTGTTATATGAAACTTATCTTTCACCTTGGTAGGTATTGTTCGTATCACATAACACCTCGATTGTACTTCTTCATTTCAACCATCCTCTTTTAATTCTATGAACAACATCATCATATATCATTCCACTCTCTTGAAATAACGAGCCAAGATATCTAAATTGGTTGAATTTTAACACGAAAATTTCATCTAGTCACATCTCAACTTTGCTCTTGTCATGCTGACTAAACCTGTAGTACATGTACTCATTCATAAGTTTACTTACCTTACAACTATTACACTCTAAGGTGTTTCTCCATAGCTCAAGCTTTTGATTAATACCCTTGTTAGTTTCATTAATTAGCAAAATATCATTAGCAATTAACATATACTATGGGACCTCCTCTTATATTTAATTTATCGATGAGATTAAATAAGTATGGGCTTAATGCATAACCCTTGTGTAAACTGTCACGACCCGACTTGCCACCTACAGGTCGTGATGGCGTCTAACGTTGAACCCGCTAGACAAGCCAACGTTTTGATTGAATTGACTTAATAACAACTAAGATAACAAAATTAACTGGAACAGTTATAGTAAAAATGCGGAAGTAATGTAAAATTCAAGAACTAAATAGAAATCTCGGGATAACTTTCCTTAAGTACAACCCAAGAAACCGGTGTCACGATCTCACGAACAGTCTAAGAGTTTGCTAAATACAATGGTCTGAAATAAATAAATACAGTTGTCTTGGTACTACTGGAATAAGACAGGAAATGAGGAGAAAGGATAAGAGATGACGCCAAGGCCCACGAACGTCTGCGGGACTACCTCGGTGTCGCCTGGGTGGACTGAAGGATACTCCATCTATCAATGTCCACTGGGTCCGGATCCGTAATATGCACAACATAAAGAAGTGCAGGTGTAGCATCAGTACAACCAACCCCATGTGCTGAGTAAGTGTCGAGTTTAACCTCGGCGAAGTAGTGACGAGGCTAGACTCAACAACAACAAATTACCTGTACAATTCTACAATAGATAACAGGGAAGTAACAGGAAATAACAGTTAAGTACGACAGGACAAGGGACAATTAATGGGGAAAACAAGAAAGAACAGTAATGAATATCTGAGCAAGGCAACGATATAAGAGAATAAAAGTCAACATGAAATAACAACACAACAAATATGTACACGGCATCACCCTTCGTGCTTTACTCTCATCCTCACCAAAACAAGTACACGGCATCACCCTTCGTGCTTTTACTCTCTTCCTAAAAAATCAATGAATAAAATAAAAGGGTACGGCATGTTCCTTCGTGCGTTTAAATGTAAAATCATGGCACGGCATCACCCTTCGTGCTTTTACTCTCGTCCTAACAATGCAATAAATAAATAAAAGGGCACGACATGTTCCTTCGTGCTTTTAAATGTAAAATCATGGCACGGCATCACCCTTCGTGATTTTACTCTCTTCCTCACAATGCAATGAATGAAATGAATACACGGCATCACTCTTCGTGCTTTACACTCTTCCTAACCCAATCAACATCAAACAACAACTTGGCAAGGAAATCAACAGTAGGAAGTACAATTCATAACCACCCAGCAAGGGGATAACAACCAAAATTAATACCGCCCGGCAAGGGACTCAGCTATAACCAATCTCATACGAGTATATAACTTAATAAAATCACTCCTCAACTGAAACAACTTATCACAAATCCTTAATCAAGTATTCTCAGCAATTGAACAACTTCCAAAATGAATCTACTTCATAACACAATGAATATCAAAGCAATAACATGTAATACACCAAAACCGACTCACGGGCATGCTTGACACACACTGTATAGGTACTCGTCACCTCACCTATACATTGGACATGATTGAAATAGGTAACACATACGACTCAACACCTATTCCCTCAAGCTAAAGTTAGGCCAAACACTTACCTTGATGCCACGAACACAAATCAAGCCTCTACTACCGCTTTACCTCTTGATTCCACCACCAACTCGCTCGTATCTAGCCACAAGTTACTTAATTATATCAATAAATGCTAAATGAATAAGTTCTAATGCATAGAAATGAGTTTTCTAAGGTTTTTTCCCAAAAGTCAAAAATCGACCTCGGGCCCGCTTGGTCCAATCCCGAAATTCGGACCACAACCCGATTACTCATTCTCTCCCGAGCCCGTATATATAATTAGTTTTGGAATCCGACCCCAAATTGAGGTCTAAATTCCCAAATTTCGATATTCTTAGATTTTACCCAAAATTCTCAATTCCCCCATGAAAACCCTAGAATCTAGGATGAAATCTTGTAAAAAGAAGTTAAGGAGTAAAGAAAATGAGTTAGAAATCACTTACCAATGTTTTGGAGAAGAAAGAGTGTTTAGAAAATCGCCTCTTATGTTTTAGGGTTTTGAAAAATAAAAAAATAACTGAAAATCCCGTTTATATATACCCCTCCCAGGCCTCCATCGCGGACCGCGCTAGGGTGACCGCGACCGCGGCTGCGAAGGTTCCACCGCGGACCGCGCTAGGGCTACCGCGGCCGCGAAGGCCTCGACTACTGGAACCTTTCTGAACTCCCCCACTGCGGACTGCGCTAGGGCGACCGCGACCGCGAAGGTCGACCGCGGACCGCAAAAGGTCGACTGCGGACCGCGTTACAGGTTTAGAGACTTCACCCCTCTGATATGCAACTGCTGAGTTCTAAGTCTAAAAACACCCCGGAACCTACCCGAAACTTCCCCCGAACCCTCGTGGCTCAACACCAATTATACACATAACTTCGAAAACATCCTATGGACTCACTTGTGCAGTTACTCTACCAAAATAACATCAAACACAACGAATTATGCCTCGAAATCATTGTAGTATTTCACAACATCTTAAACTCTCATATTTTCCACTTTTTGTCCGAATCACGTCAAACTTAGTCCGTTTCTTACCAAATAACACAGATAACTCATAATAAACATATTGAACCTGTTTCGGGCTCCGGAACCACAATACGGGCCCGATCACATAGGTTTCACATCAAATTTCATGTTCAAAAGCCTTGTATTTTTCAGGAAAAAAAATTCTTTAATAATTCATTTCTCGGACTTGGGACCTCAGAATTCGATTCCGGGCATACGCCCAAGTCCCATATTTTTCTACGGACCCTCAGGGACCGTCAAATCACGGGTCTGGGTCCGTTTACCAAAAATGTTGACCAAAGTCAACTCTATTTAATTAATTCTCATAAATTCAACTTTTTATCAAATTTCCACATAAAGGCTTCCCGGCTACGCGCACGCACATCGAGGTGATATAAACGGAGGCTTTCGGGTCCTCGGAACACAGTTTTTATTTAATTTACACATGATGAACTTTTGGGTCATCACAATCTCCACCTCTAAAACAGACGTTCGTCCTCGAACGTACATAGAAAGGTACCTGAATCGAGGAAAAGGTGGGGATAACGGCTCCGCATATCGTACTCGGACTCCCAGGTAGCTGCCTCAACAGGCTGACCTCTCCATTGAACACGAACCGAAGGATAACTCTTCGATCTCAACTGACGAACCTGCTGAGCTAATATGGCCACCGGCTCCTCCTCATAAGTCAAATCCTTGTCCAACTGGACACCGCTGAAGTCAAGTACATGAGATGGATCCGCAATATACCTCTGAAGCATAGATACATGAAACACCGGGTGCACGACTGATAAACTCGGTGGCAAGGCAAGTTTGTAGGCCACCTCTCCTACCTTATCCAAAATCTCAAATGGACCAATGTACCTAGGGCTCAACTTTCCCTTCTTCCCAAACCTCATCACGCCCTTCATGGGCGACACTCGAAGAAATACCCGGTCTCCTACCATAAAAGCCAAATCTCGAACTTTGCGATCCGCATAACTCTTCTGCCTGGATTGAGCTGTACGAAGTCTATCCTTAATGATCTTCACCTTGTCCAAGGCATCTTGGACTAACTCAGAACCCAACAATCTAGCCTCCCCCGGCTCAAACCATCTGACTGGCGACCGACACCGCCTACCATACAATGCCTCATACGGGGCCATCTGAATGCTCGACTGATAATTGTTGTTGTAGGCAAACTCATCTAAAGGAAAGAACTGGTCCCAAGAACCACCGAAATCAATGACACAAGCTCGCAACATATCCTCCAAAATCTGAATAGTACGCTCGGACTGCCCGTCCGTATGAGGATGAAATGTTGTGCTTAACTCAATTTGTGTGCCCAACTCTCGCTGAAATACTCTCAAGAAATGGGAGGTAAACTGAGTACCTCGGTATGATATAATGGATATGGGCACCCCATGCAATCTAACAATCTCCCTCATATAGATCTTTGCCAACTTCTCCGCTGAATACGAAGCTGATACCGGAATGAAGTGTGCTGACTTGGTCAGCCTATCCACAATGACCCACACTGCATCAAACATCCTCTGAGTCTGTGGGAGTCCAACTACGAAATCCATGGTGATACGCTCCCACTTCCACTCGGGAAGCTCAATATGCTGCATCAAACCACCAGGTCTTTGGTGCTCATACTTAACCTGCTGACAGTTCAGGCACCGAGCTACATAGGCTACGATATCATTCTTCATCCTCCGCCACCAATAATGTTGCCGCAAGTCCTGGTACATCTTTCCGGCGCCCGGATGAATGGAATACTGGGAACTATGGCCTCCTGCAATATCAACTCACGAATACCATCAACATCAGGCACACAAATACGACCCTGCATCCTCAAGACTCCCTCATCATCAACTGTGACCTGCTTGGCACCTCCGTGTCGAACCATATCTCTAAGAACGCATAAATGATGATCATCATACTGCCTGGCCCGAATACGATCATACAATGAGGAACGGGCCACAGTATGGGCCAAACACTGCTAGTCTCAGAAACCTCCAATCTCATGAACCGGTTGGCCAAAGCCTGAACATCCAAAGTAAACGGTCGCTCTCCGACTGATAGATAGGCAAGACTACCCATGCTGGCTGACTTCCAGCTCAAAGCATCGGCCACTACATTGGCCTTCCCCGGATGATATAAGATGGTAATGTCATAATCCTTTAGCAGCTCCAACCATCTCATCTGCCTCATATTCAACTCTTTTTGCTTGAACATGTACTGTAGACTCTTATGATCCGTGAAAACCTCACATGGCACCCCATATAGATAATGCCTCCAAATCTTCAACGCATGAATAATGGCTGCTAACTCCAAATCATGGACTGGATAGTTCTTCTCATGAACCTTCAACTGACGTGAAGCATAAGCTATAACCTTGCCCTCCTGCATCAACACTGCACCAAATCCAACCCGTGAAGCATCACAATACACGGTATAAGGCCCTGAACCTGTGGGCAAAACTAGCACCGGTGCCGTGGTCGAAGTTGTCTTGGGCTTCTGAAAGCTCGACTCACACTCATCAGACCACCTGAACTAGGCACCCTTCTGGGTCAACCTGGTCATCGGGGCTGCTATAGATGAAAAGCCCTCCACAAATCGACGATAATAACATGATAAGGCTAAGAAACTCCGAATCTATGTAGCTGAAGTGGGCCTAGGCCAATCCCTGACTGCTGAAATCTTCTTGGGATCCACCTGAATACCCTCGGATGACACCACATGGCCTAGAAATGCCATCGAACTCAACCAGAACTCACACTTGGAAAATTTGGCATACAACTGACTATCCCTCAGAGTATGGAGGACGACTCGAAGATGCTGCTCATGCTCCTCACGGCTACGGGAGTATATCAATATATCATCAATGAAAACAATCACAAATGAGTCCAAATATGGCCTGAACACACGGTTCATCAACTCCATAAAAGCAGCGGGGGCATTTGTAAATCCAAATGACATCACCAAGAACTCATAATGCCCAGAACGAGTACGAAAGGCTGTCTTAGGGACATCAGATGCCCTAATCCTCAGTTGATGGTAACCAGATCTCAAATCTATCTTAGAAAACACTGTAGCACCCTGAATCTGGTAAAATAGATCATCAATCCTTGGCAAAGGATACTTATTCTTGATAGTAACCTTATTCAACTGCCGGTAGTCAATACACATCCTCATCGAGCCATCTTTCTTCTAAACAAACAACACTGGAGCACCCCAAGGAGAAACACTAGGCCTAATGAAGCCTTTATCCAACAAATCCTACAGCTGATCCTTCAACTCTTTCAACTCTGGCGGGGCCATACGATACGACGGAGTGGAAATGGGCTGAGTGCCCGGAGCCAACTCAATGAAAAAATCAATATCCCTGTCGGGTGGCATACCCGGCAGGTCAGCAGGGAATACCTCTGGAGAATCACGAACCACGGGCACAGACTTCATAGAAGGAACCTCGGCACTAGAATCACGAACATAGGCCAAATAGGCCAAACAGCCCTTCTCGACCATACGTCGAGCCTTCATACATGAAATAACTCTACCGGAAGAATGACTAGGAGTCCCTCTCCACTCCAAACGAGGTACTCCCGGTAAGGCCAAGGTCACAGTCTTGGCATGATAGTCTAGAATAGCATGGTAGGGAGATAGCCAGTTCATCCCCAATATAACATCAAAGTCAACCATATCAAGAAGCAAAAGGTCTACCTGAGTCTCCAAACCACCAATAACCACTAATCATGAACGGTAGACTCGATCTACCACAATGGAATCACTCACCGGTGTAGACACATATACAAAAGTACTCAGGGAATCACGGGGCATACTCAGATAAGGGGCAAAATATGAAGACACATAGGAGAAAGTAGAACCCGGATCAAATAATACCGAAGCATCTCGGCTGCAAACTGAAACTGTACATGTGATAACCGCATCAGAGGCCTCAACCTCAGGCCTGGCAGGAATAGCATAGCACTGGGGCGGAGCCCCTCCACCCTGAACATCTCTAGGTCGACCTACTGCGGTCTGGCCTCAACCTCTCATGGCCTATCTTCCACCTCTAATAGTCTGCCCCCCCCCCTAGCACCTCGACCTCCACTCCTAGCTGGCTGAGGGGGTGGGGGTGCACCTGATGCTGGGACCATGGCACGAGAACTCTGATACTGAGAACTACTAGAAGCTCGGGGGAAATACCTGGAAATGTGCCCCGAAACACCACAAGAATAACAAGACCTCTGTTGCTATGGCTGCTGACTCTAGAACTGACCCTGTTGACCCGGATAACCACCCTGGAAGCTCTGAAGTGGCGGTGCACTAATAGGTGCTGGTGGTGCACTAATAGGAGCTGGCGGTGCTCTGCGGGATACCTGAAGTGCCGACTGATATGGTCTAGGGGGATGACCTCTGCCGAAAGAATCTCTGCCTCCAGATGAGGCGCCACTGAATCAATCGAAATGACGAGGTCTCTTGTCACACCCCTGACCACTCCCCTGTGACAAAACCATCTCAATCCTCCTGTCCATATTGGCCGCATCCTGGAATAAAATATCGGTACCTGTCTCCCTGGACATATGAAGTCTGATAGGCTGAGCTAGACCCTCGATAAACCTCCTCACTCTCTCTCGATCCGTGGGGAGTATCATGATAGCGTGTCGAGACAGAGTAATGAACCTGGTCTCATACTGTGTAACAGACATAGAGCCCTACTAGAGACGCTTAAACTGCCTCCGGAGATCCTCTCTCTGAGTAACTAGAAGAAACTTCCCCAAGAATAACTCGGAGAACTGTGCCCAAGTCAAAGGTGCAGACCCAACTGGTCTGGTCAAGCAATAGTCTCTCCACCAAGTCTTGGCGGTACCAGAAAGACGAAATGTGGCAAAATCAACTCCATTGGACTCCACGATGCCCGTGTTCTGTAGAACCTCGTAACAACTGTCCAAAAAATCCTGGGGATCCTCTGCTGGTGCACCAGTAAAAGTGGTAGGGAATAGCTTGGGGAACCGATCTAGTCTCCACAGGGCATCTGCTGACATGGCTGCCTCCTTGACTGTCGGTGCTACAATACCCAGTTGAGCTACTCCGATTGTCAGCGGTGCCGAAATCTGGAACTGAGGATCTAGTTGCTCTGGTGTGCGAGTAGCAGGAGTCTGGGGCCCTCCCCCAGCCTGAGAGACGGCTGGTGCTTTAGGAAGAAGATCGGCCTGAGCCACACTCTCCATAAGTCCCACTAAGCGGACTAGAGCGTCTTGAAGAACTGGGGTGGCAATGAACCCCTCTAGGACCTGAGCTGGTCCGACTGGAACCGTCTAAGCAGGAACCTCACCGGCAAAGTCTACTTGTGGGTCCTCTACTGGGGTTGTTGCTCTGGGCTGAGCCCTTCCCCTGCCTCGGCCTCTAGAACGGCATAGGCTGTCCTCGGCCCCTCGTAGGATCTATGACAGGAGTATCAGGCTGTTGATCGGTAGATGAGAAAGCACGCGTTCTCTCCATCTGCGAGAGAATAGAATAGAAACTCAATTAGCATTTAGAATTCAAATCGCACGACAGAGAGGAAGAAAAGTGAAATTATTCCTAACTTTGCAGCCTGTGGGATAAGTACAGACGTCTCTGTACCAATCCCTCAGACTCTACCAAGTTTGTCTGTGAGTTATGAGACCTAAGCAACCTAGTGCTCTGGTACCAACTTGTCACGACCCGACATCCCACCTACAGGTTGTGATGGCGTCTAACGTTGAACCCGCTAGATAAGCCAACGTTTTGATTGAATTGACTTAATAACAACTAAGATAACAAAATTAACTGGAACAATTATAGTAAAAATGCGGAAGTAATGTAAAATTCAAGAACTAAATAGAAATCTCGGGATAACTTTCCTTAAGTACAACCCAAGAAACCGGTGTCACGATCTCACGAACAGTCTAAGAATTTGCTAAATACAATGGTCTGAAATAAATAAATACAGCTCTCTTGGTACTACTGGAATAAGACAGGAAATGAGGATAAAGGATAAGAGGTGACGCCAAGGCCCACGAACGTCTGCGGGACTACCTTGGTGTCGCCTGGGTGGACTGAAGGATACTCCCTCTATCAATGTCCACTGGGTTCGGATCCGTAATATGCACAACATAAAGAAATGCAGGTGTAGCATCAGTACAACCAACCCCATGTACTGAGTAAGTGCCGAGCCTAACCTCGATGAAGTAGTGACGAGGCTAGACTCAACAACAACAAATTACCTGTACAGTTCTACAATATATAACAGGGAAGTAACAGGAAATAACAATTAAGTACGACGGGACAGAGGACAATTAATGGGGAAAATAAGAAAGAACAGTAATGAATATCTGAGCAAGGCAACGATATAAGAGAATAAAAGTCAACATGAAATAACAACACAATAAATATGTACACGGCATCACTCTTCGTGCTTTACTCTCATCCTCACCAAAACAAGTACACGGCATCATCCTTCGTGCTTTTACTCTCTTCCTCACAACGCTATGAATGAAATAAAAGGGTACGACATGTTCCTTCGTGCTTTTAAATGTAAAATCATGGCACGACATCACCCTTCGTGCTTTTACTCTCGTCCTAACAATGCAATAAATAAATAAAAGGGCACGACATGTTCCTTCGTGCTTTTAAATGTAAAATCATGGCACGACATTACCCTTCGTGCTTTTACTCTCTTCCTCACAATGCAATGAATAAAATGAATACACGGTATCACCCTTCGTGCTTTACACTCTTCCTCACCCAATCAACATCAAACAACAACTTGGCATGGAAATCAACAGTAGGAAGTACAATTCATAACCACCCAGCAAGGGGATAACAACCAAAATTAATACCGCCCGGCAAGGGACTCAGCTATAACCAATCTCATACGAGTATATAACTTAATAAAATCACTCCTCAACTGAAACAACTTATCACAAATCCTTAATCAAGTATTCTCAGCAATTAAACAACTTCCAAAATGAATCTACTTCATAACACAATGAATATCGAAGCAATAACATGTAATACACCAAAACCGACTCACGGGCATGCTTGACACACAATGTATAGGTACTCGTCACCTCACCTATACATTTGACATGATTTAAACAGGTAGCGCATATGACTCAACACATATTCCCTCAAGTTAAAGTTAGGCCAAACACTTACCTCGATGCCACGAACACAAATCAAGCCTCTACTACCGCTTTACCTCGTGATTCCACCACCAACTCGCTCGTATCTAGCCACAAGTTACTTAATTATATTAATAAATGCTAAATGAATAAGTTCTAATGCATAGAAATGAGTTTTCTAAGGTTTTTTCCCAAAAGTCAAAAATCGACCCCGGGCCCGTTTGGTCCAATCCCGAAATTCGGACCACAACCCGATTACCCATTCTCTCTCGATCTCGGGTATATAATTAGTTTTGGAATTCGACCCCAAATTGAGGTCTAAATTCCCAAATTTTGATATTCTTAGATTTTACCCAAAATTCTCAATTCCCCCATGAAAACCCTAGATTCTAGGATGAAATCTTGTAAAAAGAAGTTAAGGAGTAAAGAAAATGAGTTAGAAATCACTTACCAATGTTTTGGAGAAGAAAGAGTGTTTAGAAAATCTCCTCATATGTTTTAGGGTTTTGAAAAATAGAAAATAACTGAAAATCCCGTTTATATATACCCCTCCCAGGCCTCCACCGCGGACCGCGCTAGGGCGACCGCGGCCGCGAAGGCCTCGACTACTGGAACCTCTATGAACTCCCCCACCGCGGACCGCGCTAGGGCGACCGCGATCGCGGACCGCGCTACATGTTTAGAGACTTGACCCCTCTGATCTGCAACTGCTGAGTTCTAAGTCTAAAAACACCCCGGAACCTATCCGAAACTTCCCCCGAACCCTCGTGGCTCAACTCCAATTATACACACAACTTCGAAAACATCCTACGGACTCACTTGTGCAGTTACTCTACCAAAATAACATCAAACACAACGAATTAGGCCTCAAAATCATTATAGTATTTCACAACATCTTAAACTCTCATATTTTCCATTTTTTGTCCGAATCACGTCAAACTTAGTCCGTTTCTTACCAAATTACACAGATAACTCATAATAAATATATTGAACCTTTTTCGGGCTCCGGAACCACAATACGGGCCCGATCACACAGGTTTCACATCAAATTTTATTTTCAAATGCCTTGTATTTTCAGAAAAATAATTTTCTTTAAAAATTCATTTATCGGACTTGGGACCTTGGAATTCGATTCCGGGCATACGCCCAAGTCCCATATTTTCCTACGGACCCTCCGGGACCGTCAAATCATGGGTCCTGGTTCATTTACCAAAAATGTTGACCAAAGTCAACTTTATTCAATTAATTATCATAAATTCAACCTTTTATCAAATTTCCACATAACGGCTTCCCGGCTACGCGCCCGGACTGCACACGCACATCGAGGTGATATAAACGGGGGCTTTCGGGGCCTCGGAACACAATTTTATTAAATTTACACAGGATGACCTTTTGGGTCATCACATAAACCCACTATTATGGGAAACTCCTCTATGTCTTATATTATTAGTTTCACGTTTGTGATAGCTCCTTTATACATATCCTTTACGATATTTGTATTTTTAAAATAAATTTCTTTAATCTACATCACCTACTAAAGGTCCTTTCGATGATACTCTATTATATACTTTTTCTAGTTCAATGAATAACATGTGTAGATCTTTTTTTCTTTCATGATAAATTTTGTTTCTTCTTATCAAGAATATAGCCTTTATTGTAGATCTACCCGGCATAAATTCAAATTAATTCTTTATCTCTCTAATCGTATTCCTAACTCTATGCTCTATCACTTTTTCCCGGATTTCATTATATGACTCAATACTTTAATGTCGCGATAATTTATACAACTTTAAATATCTTTTTTGTTCTTATAGACTAACATTAAGGTACACTTCTCCACTCTTCCGTCATCCTATTACTTTTTAGTATAATATTAAATAGCCAGATGAACCATGCTACTCTTACTTCTTCACAACACTTCTAGACCTCTATGGGGATACTATTTAGACCACAAAACTTTTTAAACATGATATTTTTGTATGGCATCTTTTATATCTATCGCCCTAATATTATGGTTATAGCTAAAATTTCTATCATACACAGAAGTCTGGAGGTCTAAAATGACATCCTCTTGGTTCAAGATGATTAGGCAAGACATGGTGCAGCTTCAGCTGGCCGAGAATATGATCCTTGATAGGAAGGTAAAGAGATCGAGGATTAGGATAGTAGAGCAGGTAGTCTAGAGTATTTATAACAGTAGTATTGTCACGCAGTCTCACTTTCTGTTGGTAGTAGGTTTTTATGACTAACTGTTATTTCCTTCATTGTTGATCACCTTACTATCTTTTTGTTTTTATTCGGCTTTTATATGATTTTTTTGGTATTGTCCCTTCTTGTCTATATTTTCATTAATGCGGTGATTATGTTTTCCTAAGTCTAGAGTCTATTGGAAACAGTCTCTCTATCCTCATAAGATAGGGGTAAGATCTGCGTACACACTATCCTCCCTAGACCTCACGATGTGGGATAATATCGGGTATGTTGTTGTTGTTGTTGTTGTTGTTATGTCTCCTTGATTTCATTATCTCCTGTCAACATTTGTTGAAAATCATTTTTAATACACTACGGGTGTGTTTGGTATGAAGGAAAATATTTTTCGGAAAATATTTTCCAATTTTTCCATGTTTGGTTGGCTTAAAAGTTTTGAAAAACATTTTTCTCATCAACTCGTTTTCCTCCAATTCCCTATCAAGAGGAGGGAAAACATTTTCCAGAACTCTTTCTCAACCTTCCCCACCCTATTCCTTACCCTCACCAACCCACCCCGCACCCGCCCACCCCACCCCCGCAAAAAAAAATATTTTTACTATTTTTATTTTAAATTTTCTTTTTTTGTTTTGCACCCCTCCCTNAGTTTATGTGTTTTGAAGTTTACGGGTTTAGAAATTATAAAGTTCTTCGAAATTTCGCGGTTTCGAAAGTTTTGCGGTTCAGAAGTTTATGAAATTTGTGGGTTCGAAAGTTTATGGCTTCTTGTTTATTGTATCAAAATTATTTATGAATACTCTTGAGAAAATATTTTCCTTGACTTGCGTACCAAATATCGGAAAATGAATAAGATTACTACTTATTTCCAAGAAAATATTTTCTTTGAAAACATTTTCCGTCATACCAAACACACCCTACATCTAGTTTAAATTCTTACCTCTCTTCTCTATTGGTCGTGCCAGTTTAAACAATTCTTTTTCCCTTCTCTTGTCCCTAGCTTTTGGTACCAGCCATCTAGAGTCTTCGGTTGGACTTTATTACTCACTCCGGTTCACAATAAGTGACCAATTTACTTTTAGCACGCCCATTAAGAAAATACTAAATTTTATACAAAAATACCTAGTATGATTAAACTACCCCTAATTAAACATTTAATGTGAGGAGTAAGAAAACTTTTTAGGGATATGTATATAGGGGTTATTTTGTAAAAACAAATTAAATTTTTTCTTGATTACATAACTGGACACTTATTTTAAATCAAAACAATAATTAAAAAAACTAGTCACTTATTATGAACCGGAGGGAGTAATCGCCTTCTTAACTCCCTTGTTCTTTAAGGGCATGATGTCTGCATCGCCCTCTAGATCCCAAAATCCTTTCTCTCATACCTTTTCTTGAAATTCTAATTGGTTAGAGCCCTTTAGTACCCACCACAAAATATGGGGTAGTTTGCAAGTCATCTTCTTTCTTACTTTACTCTTAGGACCCGTTTGGCCATAGAATTTGTCAAAATAAATTTGGGGTTTATTTGGCAAACATATGTTTAGCCATAGATTTTGCTTATATTTTGGCAAAATTTCAAATTCCAAAATCAGATCAATAGCTGGTTTTGGACCAAAATATCACTATTGCATTTTATAAAAATTGTCCCAAACTTTTATATTTTATAAAAGAGCTCACCATTTATTATTTCGTAACAATGTTGCTTTGTCTTCTCGGTCATCTAATAGTGTATCGTGTAGTTCATTATAAAAATGATAATTTTGTACCAAATTTATTTATGTTCAGGACTATGGTTTGCGATAATATAATGAATGTTATTGATAATGGTGCTATTAGGTATTTGTGATAGTTTTTGGAACTTATGAGTCCTCGTACCATAACTATTAACCCCGAAAACTTATTCAAACATCATGATTCCAAGAAATTTATATTTTCTCAAAACTTAACTTGAGCTTCAGCCTTCAGTACTAACTCTGTATATGAAGCATAGGCACTAATGATATTAACTGTCTCCTTCCTTCATACAAGCCTTACTGCAATAATCATATCCCCAGCTCAATTTGCTTCTACAACTTTATCTTTATCATAATTTATAGAGTTAATACCCTCAAATTCAACTAAACTATACTATTTTGTCAGTTTTCTACCTAAACTATCGAGTGTCCCCGAAAATCTCCTGAACTATATCTCCCTTCGTATAAAAACCCCACGTCACTTATGTGGCACAATGTTTGAAATCAGTTCCTCAAAAGCGCGTGAAGGTTGAAAATTAGCATGATTTGGGGTCCACCTGACATCATGAATAACGGCTAATTAGCCCATTTTTAAAAAAAATTTATATTTTATCCCTTTTTCTTTAAATTACACTATCTTCTCCATTATTTCACCTTTTCTTCTCCATTTCTTCACCATTTTTTTGCTCTTTTTATCTCTTTTCATCTTAATCCATTTAAAATTCTCTCTTTGTTTATTGAGTTTATATTTTATCTTTCGCATTTTATCCATCCTTCATTGTTAACCAAATTAATTTGAAAGAAGAACACTCATTGTAGAAGAGTCATGAGGTTTAATGTGTTTTGTGGTTGTGGGCAGCCTGCTTCTTTGAGAACATCAACGACAAATGCTAACCCAGGAAGACGTTTTTTTGGATGCAAGTACTATGGGGTAATCATCTTTCAAATCATCATATTTTATGTGATATAATATGGCTAATTAATGTAACATAGAAAGACCCGAAATCAGTCACTAAGCATGCATGGAAATATTTATTTGACAAACAAACTTCGACAAGCAGGAAAATGTAACACCTCAAAACAACAGCCCAAATTTTTCGCCACTTTTGAACTAAATCGCAGCATACATATCATAATTTCGCAACAAAATTAATAGTGAATAAAGAATAAAATATGTATTGAAGCAATTATATTTGTAAATCTTCAGATTCTTCAAAGAATCGGAGGTCCCTTCTTCACCAGCAAAACCCTAAGCCCTAATTTTGTTCTGATTCACCAGCAAAACTTCACGTTTGTTCTCAATTCGACATAGCAGCAACTAGTTTTGAAGAAGAATCGATAGTAGCAACGAGTATTTTTGAAGAAAAATCGGAGGAAGATATCAAAGAGAGGAGATGAGGAAGTTTTCGATGAGAGTCTCCCTCTCTGATGGGAACGGGTAAAAGAGTTAGGGTAAAATGACCCATTTTACTGATAATAACGTGTACCCACCCTTTTTTTTACTAAGAGTAATTAATTAATTTTAGGCTAATTAAGTGGATTTTAGAATTAATTAGATTATTTACCCACGTGGCATGCCACATGGCATGTTTTATAATTTAAAAAGAGCGTGTATCATACGTACTACAACATAAGCGATGGGGGGGGGGGGTTATACGAAGGGGGATATAGTTCAGGGGGTTTTCGGGGATACTCGATAGTTTAGGTAGGAAACTGACAAAAATGGTATAGTTTAAGTGGGTTTGAAGGTATTAACTCTAATTTATAACCTGATTTACCTATCTCTTTAGCCTTTTGGCATGTTCATTTAGTTCTTGAAGGCGTGCGATAACTACTCTCCTTATTTTTAAGGTATTCACTAATTCCATCACACTTCATGTCAAAGTGCCTACGGGTCCGTCCGTCCGTCCGTCCATGATGTGGAACACATCTGGGCGCCGATATGGCGGAACTAACTTCTTTATTGCATACGTTCATGATGCAGGAATCCTTGCTCATACTTCCTTACACCAAAGCGGTAATGCAGTTGAACCTCTTCGTCATTTTTTTATCACATTCGCGTGCCAACCTAACGCGTGCCTAGGTGGACATATTCCAACGATATCTCTATTATGAGAATTCATCATGAACTGACAAGTTTTATAATAACTGCTAGTTTACCGTAATTCTCCTCCTTTATTTAGACTTGGGACCGTCAACGTGAGTAAGCCCGTATTAGCGGAGTTTGGAGATATACTATGTCATATTTTAATAAAAATAGGAGCACTTTTGGTCATAAATATTTTTGGGTAGCAAATATGAATATTACTACCAATTTATAAAGTTTTTAAATGGGATTTTTAGGGTCATCTTCTCTTTTTCTTTTTCCATTTTTGGACAGTTCAATCAATAGTTAAATGGTATCTAATGGTGATTTCCTTCTTAAACTGTTTGTAGCAGGAGGTCTCTTATATTAGCGAGATCCGTCCGAAATGGTATATTTAATAGTAGTCGCTTCTACTGTAGGCGACGTACTTTAAAAAGTTTTTTCACTACACTAGGTAGGCGTTTGGACATAAGAATTGTAAAATTCGAAAAAATGTTAGAAATTTTTTTTCAAGTGAAAATGATATTTGGAATTTAGAATTGTGTTTGGACATAAATTTTAGTTTGGGTTGTATTTGAAGTTTTGTAAGTAATTTGAGTGAATTTTGAAAAATAGCTTTTTGCCGTTTTTCAAATTTTCAAATATTTTCAAAATGCATCTTCAAGTGAAAAATTGAAAAATTTATGAACAAACACTGATTCCGAAAAAAATAATTTTTTTTAAAAATCTTCATCAAATTTTATGTCCAAACGGGCACTAGTCGACTAATATCGGGGATCTTTAAAAAGTTTTTCAGCCACAAAATATCTTTACCACAGGAAAGGTAATTCTAGAATTTAATCACTAACTTCAACATAAGGTTACATTATTTAAAGAGAGGGACAACAAATATCAAAGAAATAAATAAGACCGTTTTTATCCCAATAAACAAATTAAGAATCTTATTTACTTCCTTCAACAACAAGAACAACAAAAATAATAACTCACTAGAGTTCCACAAGTGGGTTTTAAAAAGGGTAGTGTATACGCAGATCTTATATGTACCTATGAGATAACTAGGCTGTTCCGAAGACTACCGGCTCAAGAACGTAAAAAAAAAAAAGAGCAATAGAAAAACAATAGCAACAACAATGTAAAAAGACAAGGTAAGCAATAATACAACGAATAATGACAATGTAATAGAGAAACAATAGCAATAACAATGTAATAAGACAGTGTAAGCAAATATTTACTTCCTTCGTTGAACAAAAATGCTACTTCATTATTAGTTGCAAAAAAAAAATACATGCTAATACTTATTTAATGAGAAGCTTTTATAGTCACATAAATATTACATTTAAGACCATAAGTTTAAAATATTTTATAGCCATGTATACGGTAGAAATTGGTGCTACCGGATTACACTATTTGGTCGAGATAGGAATGCTACGTGAAAGAACTAGGACGTCGAGTCAGAAATCGAAGCTTTTTCAAATTGAGGTCAACATCAATCGAGGCCAGAAAGAGACAAACTCTGAGTAATATCGGCATAGCTTTATAACGGAAAGAGCGAGATATCTGCGACTGGTCGAGGATCGTGGTGTGAATCTCGGAACGGATCAAATCTATAGCGGTTAATCGGCTGTTAATACGGTTTCCTACTATAATTAGAAGTGTACCTTAATTAGGATTCCTCTACTATATAAAGAGGAATTTTATTCATTTGTAATCATCATTGCTCACTAAGAAAAATATATACAACCATTTCTTTCTTGCTTATTGCTCTACTTACTGTTCATCTGTGTTGCTTTATTTTTTATTGTTCTTACTATATCACCTCGAGGTTACTTTGGTTCGAGGTCGAGGCTTAGCTTACACACTGATTTGATTTATTTTTACAGTCTAATTTATCTATTTATTTTCTCGTTTATCAATTGGTATTGGACGAATCCCATATCCTTAAAACCACAATCTTAATTTAATTGTTATACAAATTTTAGGGTAAACAGATCGGCGCCCACCGTGAGGCTAAGGATAGTGATTATTCAATACCGATTCCAATAACACACCATATTTTACGCTTGTTCTTGTCAAGTGTTTTTGCTTTCAGGATTAAAACATGTCAAACTCACAAAACGCACCCACACATGGTGACAATGGCCTCTGATTTCACGAGGAAAACGACGATGTAATTGCTCCAGGAGTCGAGGTGCCACAAGCTGATCTCGGGGGAGCACCGGTTGCCAACCCAGTCGACGTCAGTTCGCACGTTGCTTTAAATGCATACCTGGGTGCAGACCCCGAAGGGAGTGTATGCCGAGAAGGCCAATATGGTGGCCAAGGTGCATAGGGCAGAGGAGATGGAGGAGTTAGTCTCTAGGTAATATTCGAAATCTTGCAGGCTCGGCAAGCCGTTACTGCACAACTACAAAATCAACATAGAACCCCTAGTGGGGTCGAACCAGAAGCCACCCGCCGTGTTGAGCCAGTACCAGAGAGGTCAAATAATAATGAATCGGGGACCAATCCTGCAATAATGAAAATGCTCGAGGAGCTCACCAAAAGAATTGAGTTGGGAGAAAAGAAAATTGAAGCTAATGATAAGAATGTGGAAACATACAACTCCCGAGTTTATCAAATACCGGGGGCACCGCCAATTTTGAAAGGGATGGATTCGAAAATATTTGTACAGAAGCTTGTTTCCCCAAGTGTGGCTCCCAAGGGAGCAATGATTTGGTACCACAATCTACCGCCTAATTCCATTGACTCATTTGCCATGTTAGCAGACTCTTTAGTAAAGGCACATGTCGGGGCCATAAAGGTTGCGACAAGAAAATCGGACCTATTCAAAGTAAAACATAAGGATAATGAAATGCTGAGGGAGTTCGTATCCCGATTTCAAATGGAACGCATGGAGTTTCCACCGATCACAGATGATTGGGCCATTCAAGCTTTCACTCAGGGGTTGAATGAATGGAGTTCTGATCGAATCTCCGGCAGTGAGTTGGGTCGATGTACATAATCGGTACCAATCGAATATTAGGGTCGAGGATGACCAATTATGAACTCTTTCCAGTTCAATATATCCAAACAGGTCCGCGACCAAAAATTAGAGGGACGTTGATAGGGAGACACGGTCGAAAAAAGACTGATATCAACCATACATTGCAGACCACCGGAACGGCGGCCTGGGACGCAATCAGCCCGAAATGATAGAAGAAGTGATCGAGGACAGAATTCTCGGTGACTTATGAACAAAACTGATTTTGATAAGTATGTGATCCTACGGAGGCACATCTATTGTTGGAATATAATTTTAGTGTCGACACATCACGCATTGTATTGGCAATCGAAAGAATCAAAGATACCAGATGGCCCAGGCCCATACAGACCGATCCTTCCCAAAGAAACCCCAATTTGATATGTAAATATCATGGAACGCATGGTCACAGGACTGAGGATTTTAGGCAACTAAGAGAGAATGTAGCCCTTCTATTCAACGAGGGCCACCTTCGAGAGTTCCTAAGTGATCGAGCCAAGAATCATTTCATAGAAAGGGACGCCAATAGGAAAAATGAACAGGAGGAGCTGCAACATGTAATCCATATGATCGTCGGCGGGGTCGATATTCCAAAAAGGCCCATATTCAAACGCACTAAGGTATTGATTTCTAGGGAAAAACGGACCCGAGATTATGTACCAAAAGGCACCGTATCATTCAACGACGAGGAAGCAGAAGGAATTTTTAAATCTCACAACGAGGCTCTGGCAATATCTATCTTATTGAATAAAGTTCAAGTGAAACGTATTTTAGTGGATCCAAGTAGCTCGGCAAATATCATCCGATCTAGAGCAGCTCGGCCTACAAGATCAAACTGTGCCCGCAGGTCAGGTCTTGAATGGTTTCAATATGGTCAGCGAAACAACTAAAGGGGAGATCGTCCTACCGGTGAAGTTGGAACTATCCAATATACCAAGTTCCATGTAATCGAGGGCGACATAAAGTACAACGCCCTACTCGGTAGGCCCTGGATTCACAATATGAGGGCAGTCCCTTCGACTCTCCACCAAATGATGAAATTCCCGACGTCAGACGGGGTAAAAACGGTATATGGGGAGCAACATGTTGCAAAGGAAATATTCGCGGTCGATGAGGTAGTACCGGTATCAGCACCGTCGACATTGAAAGGAACAAACATCAAAGGAAAACAGGAAGCCAAATAGCAATCACAGCCACCAGCCTCGACTGAAGTGGGGAATTAGGAAATAGAGGGAGAAGAAGACGAAGATTATTGGACCCCTCGAACTTTCGTTGTTCCCGAAGACTCTGATGCAACAAAATCAGCAGTCGAAGAGCTTGAACATGTTACATTGATCGAGTACCTGCCCAAGCGAAAGGTATACTTGGGAATGGGGTTAACCCCCGAACTTAGGAAAAAATTTATTAAATTTCTTATTGATAACATGGATTGTTTTGCTTGGTCCCACTTAGACATGACAGGGATCCCGCCAGAGATAACGACACATCAATTGAGTATGTACCCGAAATTCAGGCCGGTAAAGCAAAAGAGAAGGCCCCAGTCCGAGGTAAAGCACGCATTCATCAAGGACGAGTAACTAAACTTCTCAAAATAGGCTCCATTCGGGAAGTAAAATATCCTGAATGGTTAGCAAATGTAGTCGTAGTACCTAAAAGGGGGAACAAACTTAGGGTGTGTGTAGATTATAAGGATTTGAACAAAGCATGCCCCAAAGACTTTTGTCCTATGTCGTTCGATCGTATGATCGATGCCACGGCCGGCCTCGAGATCCTTAGTTTTCTCGACGCCTATTTCGGGTACAATCAAATCCAAATAAACCTGAAAGACTAAGAAAAGACTTCATTCATTACCAAGTATGGAACATATTGTTATAACGTAATGCCTTTTGGGCAAAAGAACGCAGGTGCTACTTACCAACGCCTAGTAAATAAAATGTTCGAAGAACAAATAGGTAAGTCGATGGAAGTATATATTGATGGTATGCTAGTTAAGTCCCTGCGCGCAGAGGACCATTTGACACATTTGCAGGAAATGTTAAAGATATTGAGAAAATAAAACATGAAGCTCAACCTCGAGAAATGTGCTTTCGGGGCCGGTTCAGGAAAATTCCTTGGATTCATGGTGTCGAATTGGGGGATCGATATAAACCCCGGTAAAATCAAGGCTATCGAAGACATCACCATCGTGGACATCGTTAAAGTCGTACAAAGGCTGACATGGTGGATAGCTGCCTTAGGCCGATTCATCTCGAGATCGTCGGATCAGAGCCATAGGTTCTTCTCTCTACTCAAAAAGAAGAATGATTATGCTTGGACCCCGGAATGCCAACACGCATTAGAAGAATTGAAATGATACCTCTCGAGCCCGCCATTGCTCCATACTCCAAAGGCAGATGAAAAACTCTACCTATACTTGGAAGTCTTGGAAATCGCGGTAAGTGGTGTCCTAGTTCGAGAAGAGAAAGGTACGCAATTTCCTGTTTATTACGTACATCAAACTCTAGGAGAAGCAGAAACTAGATATCCACACTTAGAAAAATTGGCACTTGCTCTAATAAGCGCCTCTAGGAAGCGAAACCCATATTTTCAGTGTCACCCAATATGTGTATTAACCACTTACCCACTTCGTAATGTTTTGCATAAGCCCGAATTGTCGAGTTGATTGGCCAAATGGGTCGTCGAACTCAGTGGGTACAATGTCGAATATCAACCCCGAACGGCCATCAAGTCTCAAATTTTGGCAGACTTCATGACCAACTTCACGCCAACCCTCATACCCAAAGTTTAAAAGGAAGGAACTTTTGTTGAAATCGGGTACATCATCGGGGGTGTGGACCCTTTCACAGGCGGCGCTTCGAATTTGAAAGGGTCCGAGCTAGGCATCGTTTTGAAGTTTCCCACCGGCGATACTATTAGACAATCCATCAAAACTCCTAAGTTTATTAACAATGAGGCCGAGTATGAGGCAATGATTGCAGGTCTCGAACTAGCTAAAAGCTTGGGAACGGAAGTCATTGAAGCCAAATGCAACTCCCAACTGGTAGTAAACCAAGTAAACAAAACCTTCGAGGTTCGAGAGGATGTAACGCAAAGATATTTGGACAAGTTGCAGGTGACTTTACACTGTTTTAAATAATGGATTTTGCATCACGTACCTCGAGAGCAGAACAATGAAGCCGATGCCCTTGCAAATTTGGGATCATCAGTCGAGGACAACGAAATCGACTCGGGGACTGTCGTTCAACCCTCAAAATCCGTAATCGAAGAAGGTCATACTGAGATAAACTCCACAAGATTAAATTGGTATTGGAGGGATAAATATATAGAGTATTTGAAAAACGGAAAGCTCTCATCGGACCCTAAAGAATTGAGGGCTCTACGAACTAAAGTTGATCGATTCACATTGGTTGAGGATGGAACATTGTACAGGAGGATGTTCGACGGACCGTTAGCAGCGTGCTTGGGACCAGGAGACACCGATTATGTCCTACGAGAAGTTCATGAAGGTACTTGTGGGAACCACTCCGGTGCCGAATCACTAGTTCACAAAATCGTTAGAGCGGGATACTATTGGCATAGTATGGAAAATGACACTAAGGAGTTTATTCGAAAATGCGATAAGTTTCAAAGGTACGCACCGATGATCCACCATCCCGGAGAAAAACTTCATTCGGTCATATCCCCATGGCCATTCATGAAATGGGGACGGATATCGTCGGCCATCTGCCATCGGCCCCAGGTAAAGCTAAATTCACTTTGTTTATGACTGGCTATTTCTCTAAATGGGTTGAAGCACATGCCTTCGAGAAATTTAGAGAAAAAGAAGTTATAGACTTCATCTGGGATCACATCATATGTCGATTCAGGATACCTTCCAAGATTGTATGCGACAACGAAAGGCAATTCGTCGACAGCAAAGTAACAAAGTTTCTCGAAGATCACAGAATAAAGAGAATTGTATCGACACCATATCATCCTAGAGAAAATGGACAAGTCGAATCAACGAACAAAACCATCATTCAAAATCTGAAGAAAAGGTTGAACAACGCCAAGGGAAAATGGAGAGAGATTCTACCCGAAGTCCTTTGGGCATATCGAACAACATTGAAGTCCAGCACGGGGACAACCCCGTTCTCCTTAGTATGTGGCTCCGAATCCTTGATTCTAGACGAAGTCAGTGAACCCAACGCCATATTTTGATATACAACGGAAGAATCAAATCATGAGGCTATGAATACTAGCCTCAAAATATTATATGAAAAACGAGAAGTCGCCCTTGTCCGAATGGCTGCGCAAAAATAACGCATCGAAAGGTATTATAATCAAAGGACCAACCTTCGCCACTTCAGAATCAAGGACTTGGTACTGAGGAAAGTCACTATCAACATTCGAGACCCTAATGAAGGAAAACTCGACCCTAATTAGGAAGGACCTTATCAAGTCCTCGATATCTTCGAAAAGGGATCTTACAAGCTAGTCACGATAAACGACGAGCAGCTACCAAATAATTGGAACATCTCACTCCTAAAGCGATATTACTATTAAGGTATGACATTCTCCTTTTTCATTTACATTTTACACTAACTTATTTTCAGGTGTTCGAGCAAAAATATCGGAGTTATCATCAAGCAGGAAGATATTGGGACCCTAAAGCCCGTGTTGCACTCTTTTTCCCTTCGATCATTTTTTATACCAAATGGGTTTTCTCCGGCATGATTTTTAACGAGGCAACCATTTTTCGTGCTGACTTAGAGTATCCAAGGTCTCCTTACATTCAACCTCGAATACTGGGGGGCATCACCCTCGGATGATTTATTTTCAAGGGAAAATACTTCATGTCAAAAGGGCCTCTGTAGGAAAACTTTGTAATGGGCCAAATGGTCGAATGAGCCGTGTTCGGATAGATTAGTCGAGCCCCAATGGAAAAACATGTACGCATGTATGAACTATTCAAAGAATTACTTTTCCTTATCAAATATCTTGTGCTTCAACAAAAAATTTCTAATTTACAAGCTCCGTACTTATGATTTTCTATGAAAAATGGCTCAAGGGCCAAAATGCAATTACACCTCGAACGATCGACCCTCTACTCGGGAACTGCCGTCGAAAATCAACATGTTCAAATTATCTAAACTCAAAACCATAAGACCTCAAAGAGGCATCTCTCGATTTATAGGCCAAGGCCATCATTCTGGGGGACTAACACTTCGAACAAATTCGAAGTGTTATTGGGAAATTAGTCCAAGAGTCATACCCAAAGGCTACGGACAAATTAACGCGGCTCGGATACATCCGGATCCCGCAATAAAAATAGGCCGTCGAATTCTTTGAAAATCGGTTAAAAAGGCTACCCTCGGCAAATTAACCAAAGGGCTTCGATAATATCAGCCCTCGATAAACCTTTAGAGGTATCAAATTATTCAAATACAAAGTTGTGCTAAGTCACAAAAGGTAAAGGGGTTTCAATCAATATTAAATCCTCAAAAAACCCAATGGGTAAAAAATACATGCTAAGGCATAACAAAATTTTACAAAGTCATTAAGCCGAAATAGGGGAAAAAGCCATTCTTTTACGGACATATCGGCCCGATTCAAAGAGCCTAAGGGCTTATACACTTAGAGTTCCAGAACACGTTCTCACTCGATTCGAACCTAAGGGTTCCACTATCTCGAGTTCGAACAAAAACTTACTCGACTACAGATCGAGGATCCATTATTTTTAATACAAACCTAAGGGTTCTATTGCTTCGGGTTCGAGTTTTACTCGAACTCGACTATAAAAGCAATATTATTATGACTTCGATCAAGTCACCCAAAACTAAAGTCTCAAACATATTGTTCAAGGCATAAAAGTGTGCTAAAATTTTACAAGGCATAAAGCAAGTTTGAAGACAAAATTTGAGAAGGAATTTAAAAGAAAAATTTCTTTATATATATGTTTGAACAAAAATATGTACAACAGACCGACAAAGGTCTTGCAAAAAGAAAAATACAAGTCCTAACTATGCTCGAAGGCGACATCTTCCTCGTAGGAAACTTCTTCTTCGATCCCCTCGCCATTATCGGACCCGCCTTGGATGCCTTCATCATCATTGTCATCATAGAAGGAGGCGAGCATCCTGGCATCAGCTTCATGTACCTTTGCATGTGCTATATCCTTAGAGAGGTCAAAACCTCAATCATAGATTTCCTCGAGGGTCTCTCTTCGAGATTGGTGTTTGGCAAGGTTAACTGTCCACTGAACTCGATCAAGGGCCTCCCTTAGCTGTTCTTGGGCGGCCTCGCCATCAACCAGATACATGGCCACCAATTTATCGGCCGTAATCTTTGCCATTTCGACCTCAGCTTTGGCCTCTGAAAGTTCGACCTCGAGCTCTTCGATCTTTTTGGCCTGAGCCGAGCTCTACTCTTTAGCACATGAAGTTGAACTTAGGCCGATGAAAGTTGGGCCGAGGCAGCCTCTTTCTCCGCAGCAAGTCTATCCATGCCTTCTTTCCACCGATGGTAGTCAGCGTTAACTTGATAGACTTCCCCCAGAACACCTCGATCCTCTCAATTTTTTGTTGCAACTGAGACGTCGAAATGTTAGCCTCCACCCTCGGATCAAGTTCGTATTTTTTCAATAGGACAGTTACCTGCTCGTTCAGCTCGGCCTCCTCCTTACGAGCCTTGGCCAAGTCTGCCCGAAAGTCCCTAAGATCTTCATCATTTTGCCCACAAAGGAGCTTGAGAGCACTTCTCTCCTCCGAAGTCTTCTGGAGCTCGGCCTCATATTGGCTCAGATCGGCCCGAGACTTTGGAAAATCCTATATGGGAAGAAAACAAGTTAGACTGAAGGAAGGAAAATAAAAACAATTACAACAATTAATACTTACTTGAGATAGAATATGATTGGCCTCTTCAAAGAGGGTGGACGCATCATTCAGAGGCATCATCGACCCCGGTAAAGCTATCCTGAAAGGGATCCGTTTCACTAGGGACTCCGCCTATGTCGGGGGTCCTCATGGACCAAGCCTCGCTTATCGCATCCTCAGAGTAAGTCGGTAGAGAAGGCAAATGAGCTAATGTCACTACCCCGAGCGTGTCACTTGGGACGCTCTGATTGGCTCTCGGGGTCTTAGAACCGGCCCCTCCGGTATGTTTGTTGATGGTCGAAGGACAATCTCGACCTCAGGCGATTCAGGGTCTTCACCCAAAATTTTCTTTGGAGCCTCCTCATCATGAGGCTTGATCTTAGCAACCACCTCCGATTTTGAAGATTTGGCGGCCTCGGAAGTCTTCCTGGGTCGAGCCACCAACGTCGAGGCGTCACCTTCTTCTTCTTCTTCTTCTTCTTCTTCTTCTTCTTCTTCTTCTTCTTCTTCTTCTCTCAAACTTTGGACCGAGTCCATGGTAAGATCAATGACCTTCTGTCTGGTCCTTCTAGCTTTGGGTTTAGGGTCCTCTAACAATGAGACCCCCTTCCTCTTCTTGTCTTTCCCCAATTTAGGAACCGGGGACTTGGCCTCTTCCTCTCCGCTCGGTGGCCTCACAATCGCGTCCTTGTTTAGGCATGCACAAAAATAGACTTGGTGAGAAAAAGAAGTACGATTGGCACCTCGGAAATAAGGAAGAGCAACGCACCGTGGTTCTTTGCCTCCCACTTTCCCTTTGCCAAGTCACGCCAACAAAGCTCGGTATGAGAGGAAGTCGAGGCCAACTTCCAAACCCAGTCCTCGAGATCAGGGACCACTCGAAACAAACGAAGATGTTAGATAAAGCAAAAATAGAAACATGGAAATTGATGAGTAAAATGTTATTTAAGTTTAGGATTCCACTTCTCGGGGAACATCATTTCTTTGGGATGAGGTCACAGGTTCTCACCCGAAAAAACCGGCTCATCCAACCCCGGTCCTTGTCCTCATCGATGCTCGAGAACAAAGACTTGGTAGCTCGACATTGAAGCTTGATAAACCCTCGAAAGAGTCGGGGTCGATAGTCTCATGAGATGGCTGAGGGTGAATGACAACCCCTCGATTTTGCTGGAGAATAACCGGAGCATGACTACGATACGCTAGAAAGAGGGGTGAACTATGACGACCCGGCTGGTCGTTTCATGAGATTTGCCACATTTCCTCTATTTCAGCTTTGTCATGTGTTGTTCAACCTAATTATGCTATGTTGGGTCGGTAGGTTCGGGTTCGGAGTGGTCGTGGTGAGAATTGAGACACTTAGTCTCTTAAATGAGCTGAATAGTTGAGAAAGTCAACCGGGAGTTGACTTATAGGTAAACGACCTCGGAATGTGGATTTTATAGCTTGGATAGCTTTGTTAGGTTATTTGGTACTTAGAAGTGTGATCGGAATGTGATTTTGAGGTCCGGGGTAGAATTAGGCTTGAATTGGTGATAATGAGTTTTTGGCGATTTTCGGTCGGCAATAGAAATTTAGCTATCGGGGTCGTAATGGAATCCCGAAAGTTGGTACAGGTTCGTAGAGTCATTTTGGATGTGTGTGAGAATTTTCAGGTCAATCGGACATGTTTTGGATGATTTCGGCATCTTTGGCAAAATTTAGAAGTTTCTAAGTTCATAGGCTTGAATTCGAGGTGCATTTGGTGTTTTGATATTATTTGGGGTGTTCCGAGGGTTCGACTAAGTCCGGGTGACCATTTATGACTTTTTTGTATTTTTGGTTGGGGTCCCGAGGGTCTCGGGATGATTTCGGAGAGCCATCGGGGAGATGGAAGTTAGAAAATGCAGCATAAATGATGTTGGTGTTGTTTTGCTGGTGTGGCCGCATCTGCGGAAGGGAAGCCGCATGTGCGATGGCCGCAGGTGCGGAAAAGAGGGCGCATGTGCAGATTCTGGCTAGGTTGGAGGAGAGCCGCAGGTGCGAGGGTTTGGCCGCACCTGCGGAATCGCAGATGCGGAAAATGGCCCTTTAAGTGGAACGTGCAGGTGCGCACCTGGGACCGCAGGTGTGGGTCCGCAGGTGCGAGAAAAAGGACCGCATGTGCGGTCATCGCTGGGCAGATCATATAAATAGGACCCTTAGCGATCTTTGGGTCATTCTTCCACCATTTTTGCTCGGGTTTGAAGCTTTTTGAAGGGGTTTTGAAGAGGAATTTGAGGGTTCTTCGTGGAGGTAAGACTTTTGGACTTAAAGTTCGTTTATATGTGATTTATGGACTGATTAGTGGTGAAATTGTGGGAAATTAGTACCAAAATTGGGGTAATTAGGGCTTGTAATTAGAGACTTTAAAATGGGGATTTGAGGGGCCATTTGAAGTCCGATTTTGATGTTCTTAGTATGTATAGACTCGAGGGAGGATGAGGATTCTTGTGATGTAATTTTTATCAGATTCCGAGATGTGGGCCCGGGGTCGGGTTTGGCCAATTTCGGGATTTTGGGTAATTTTTGATAATTTTCGAATGGGTTTCGTTCCTTGGCATATAATAATGATATAAATCTAATTTTTGGTAGATTTGGAGCACTCGGAGGCCGAGTCTAGAGGAAAAGGTACTGTGGGCTAGGATTTTAGTCGGTTTTGAGGTAAGCAACGTTTCCAAACTTGGTTCTGAGGGTTCGAAACCCCGAACTATGTGATATATGACTATAATTAAGGTGACGCACATGCCAAGTGACTGGTGTGCGGGCGTGCACCGACCACCGAGTAATTTGTGGCCTGGCTCATCCCATGGAACCGTCTAGTAGCTATTACGGATTGATATTCGCACTTCTATTATGTGGTAAATGTGAACATGTTAGAAATCATGTTAAGTATATATGCTAAGGATTCACGCCGAAAATGCTGAGACCCGAGCGGTCGTATATTATTGTTTCATTTTGTGATTATTTGATTTCATATACTCAGTCCTGTTATAACATATCATTTCATGCCTCAGTCTCTCGTAGTTGTTAATTACATGCATATTTATCATTGTTTCGGGCTGATTTATACATCTGTGAGCCATATGAGTGAGACTGGAGAGTAATGACTGAGTGAGGCCGAGAGCATGTTGTTGAGACAGTTATGAGATCGGACGGCACGTCGCAGCGATACTTTAAATCATCCTTCGTTGGCTTGATATAGCGCTTGGGCCAATAGGGCCCCTCCGAAGTCTTTACACCCCCAGTGAGCGCATTGATATTGAGGGATGGATCTTTGATAATAGAAGAATTAGATTATATTTTCGCCCCTACTGAACCACACTTTATTATATTTTTAATGCGAATATTGATAACAAAATGCTCTTATTAGTGTTTTTCGTGCTTTGCATGATATATTCCATAAGAGGAGACACTTTGGAGCGATTGAAGTCAATTAGGAGAATTTGAGGCCTATCGAGAGTAACCCGTAGGAAAGCACAAGAGAAAGAGCTGAAAATCGATGGAACCTGGTCCACCGCGATCGCGGTAGACCGCGGCTGGAGCGCGGTGGAAGAATAACTGAAGGCCACCGCGGTCGCGCCGCGTTCCTGCCGCGACCGCGGGCGACATCTGACAGGCCTAGAAATTGAAGGACTTAAGTACAAAACACGGGATTAATTTTCCAAAACCCTATTTAAACAATGTAATCCGCCCAAGAGAAAGAGATCCTTAATTTTAGACTCAAGTAGGAGGCAAGAACTCATTGTGAGAAGACAAGACACCATTAGAGTTTTACATCTTCTTCTTTTCATCTATATTTTGAGCTTTAATTCTTTTGGGTTTTTACTGTTATTGAGCATGAGTAGCTAAATTTCTTAATCTAAGGTTGTTGGTGGAACCCGTTGGGGATGAACTAATTGTGGTATTAATATAGCTTTGTTGGTTGTTTATGTTTATTTGCTCAACTACATTATTGTTGTAGTTGATTGAAGGGACCTCAATCAATTGTGCTTATTTATTACGTATTTACTTGAGAGAGAGTGCGTATTTAGGTAGTTGTTTGAACAACACCACTCCCGGAGTATAGGCGAGAGACATAACCGAGGGCTTAGAGGTTGGATTAGAAATAACGATACCTCGGGTGCAGTCTAAAGTGAACCGTAATGCAATATAGCTAGCGTAACTTAAGAAAGTGCATCTAGTAAATTATCATAATTACTTGAGAAAGATTTTATGATAACTAGAGTGTTCATGATTGATATAGAGACAACTAAATCAAAACTATAGAAAGTACACAAGAAGAAAGTTCACCAACGGGGGAAATCATAACCTTAGACCTTTAATCCAATTGTTTACATCCCATTGCTAGTTAATATTTAGTTTTTTTATTTTATATTTTTGTTCATCTATATAGTAATATAAAAACAACACCAAGTGATATTTACAATGTTTGAGAAAGTTGACTAGTGAGAATTGATAATCCAACAATAACAGCTGATACGTTGATTCCCTGTGGGATTCGACTCTGGGCATAATACCCCGGATTATATTTGCAACGCCCGCCTTGTATTTTAATAGACACAGTTGAGCGTGATCAAATTTTGGCGCCGTTGCCGGGGAATTAACGGTATTATCAGTGTAGTTGGAGGAAATTCAAAAATTCTTAAGTATAGTCGATTTTCTTTGATTTCGCGGCCGCGGTCGATCGCGGCACACCAAGTTCCGCCCAGGTAAGTTTTTATTTTCCTTTTCTTTTATTTTCCTTTTAATTTTACCCTACCTTAACACCCATTAACCCACTTTCCCCTTATTTCTCACTCCTCTTCTTCTACCCCAAACCCTCTCCCTCCCCTCTCCCAAAAGCAGAAGAGACCAACGCCTCCCCCCCCCCCCCCCCCCCCAAAATCCTTTCCTCNGGCCGCGGTCGATCGCGGCACACCAAGTTCCGCCCAGGTAAGTTTTTATTTTCCTTTTCTTTTATTTTCCTTTTAATTTTACCCTACCTTAACACCCATTAACCCACTTTCCCCTTATTTCTCACTCCTCTTCTTCTACCCCAAACCCTCTCCCTCCCCTCTCCCAAAAGCAGAAGAGACCAACGCCTCCCCCCCCTCCCCCCCACAGAGAATCTTCTCTTCCCTCCTTCCCTCTCCTTTCAACCTCCATTGTTGTCCTCTCCTTCTTCCCTCAAGTAAGTATTTCTTTTTCTCTTCTTCTTTGTAATTTTTTGCTTTAGTTGGCTATTTTGTACTAGATCTTTGTTGTATTGTTGTGTAATGGTGGTTCTCCACCACCTCTTACTTGTTTTTGGTGGGTGTGTCCACTTTGAGTATGATGTTGGTTAGTGGTGCTTGTTTGACAATGGTGGAAGAATTTTGAGTGGTTGGGATGAGATTGGTGTTTGTTGTGTTGAAATTTTGGGAAGAATTAGTCTATATGGGGCCTATGTGTCACGACCCAAATTCCCACCCTTTGGGCCGTGACTGCGCCTAACGTTGAACCCGCTAGGCCAGCCAACGTATAACTTGCGATAGTAATTTAAAATTCCTTTACCACTGAACAAAACGGGAGTTCGTCACTATCAACAAATTCTCAACACAATCCTGTAAGCATTTCTTAATAACGATAACGAAACCTTTAAGAGTGCGAAAAATAAAGACATGATAAACATAAATAACGTGATACTGCCCACACTAGTAACTCTCAAAACTTTACTGAGCCTTCAGAAGTCCTTTCAATTGTTTTACAGCAGGGAAATAATAATAATAATAATAATAATAACAAAAATAATAATAATATATTATAGGAACTCAAAATGAAATGACTGGACATCTACAACGAACAATCCCAAAAATCGGGGTGTCACAATCTCACGGACTAACTACTGGAAT
>ML246762.1:0-19635 GCA_005239495.1 Nicotiana undulata
GATTAAACCCTTAAACTTTGGTTAATTGATTTATTTTAGTTAGTTAAAACTCAATTAGCTTTAGCTTAATCAGAGATTAGGATTTAGTTAATTGTTTAAGAGATTTCCATTTAAGTTAGGCTTGAATTAGGATTAACTAAGTCAATATGTGACCATGCACTGGTTTAGGATTGACTCATTTCCTAATTAATTAAGTAATTAATCGATTAATCTAATTATAACCAAACTAAGTAAAACATGAGTTAACTAACCAAACGAGATAATCCCGCCTGAAGAACGACAATAAAAACTAACAAATATATGAACGAGAACAGTCGAGGGATCACAGAAACAATACCTATATTGAACTATGTCGATTACACTTATTGCTATGAAACCTTTATTACCAAGTAAAAGGAACTAAAACATGATTAAAATGCAATAGGTTCTGAATTCTTATTTAACTTAGGCAGAAGAAATATGAATCGGCATTGGGTAAATGGTGGAAAAGAATTTAGACAAAATCCATAATGGATTCCAAGTTAATCAACGTGTATACCATGTGTTCATGTTCGAGACACATACAGAAAAATAGAAGAACAGGCTTTGACTAACGATTTCTAGATTTAAACAAGTATGGATCAGATCCTAGCCTATGGTAATCAGTTTTAGGAACAATAAAAATAAAAGAAATACCTGGTTAAGTGGGGAACAATTTTGACTGGATTCCGGCGACTGATCGGGGCTTGGCCGGACTCCGGCGAACTTTGAAATGGGCCGAAAATGATACTAATCAATTGTTCGTGCGGAGGACAATTGATTGGTATAAGTTTCGACTCAAATCGAGTCTTGTAGCAAAAACACTCGGATTCCGAGTTTTAGATTCGAAATTAGAGGAGATTGGTTGGGTTTTTGAGGAGATGGATAATGGAACGGGGTTGAGGAGGCTATGGGGATTGTTTGGTTAAAAAATGAGGTCGATTGGAGAATCTCCGCCGCCGGAGGCGATTTTCGGCCGGCGGAGTTGAGGCGGGGGCGGCAGGTTTAAGGCGGTCCAGCAGTGGTCCGCCGGTCTCTTAGAGAGAGGGGGAAGAGAGATGAAGAGGGGGGGTGTTAGACTTTGAGTCTGGGGGTAGGGGTAAGGTTTGGACATATATATACTTAACCAATGACTAGTTCCCAGTCGTTGGATCTGGGAAGATCAACGGCTAGGATCCTCTTGATTACCAAACGACGTCGTTTTTTAAGCTTGGGGGTCAGGCTGGGTTTGGTTAGACTTGGGCTTGGGTCACTTGAAATGAGAAATGAGTTATGGGCCTGGGTAGATTTAGCCCAGGTCCGTTTGGCTTATTTTTAATTAAATAATTCTCCTTAATTAATTAAACTAACTTAAAATTAAACTAAATGCAACAATTAGTTTTACTTCTAGTCCGTGTTCAATTAACTAATTAAGAGTCATATTGTTTTAATTGCCCCTAATCAACTAAAGGCCAAATTTCACAATTTCGTTGAAAAAAAATAGCTATATCGAGGAATTAAACATTAATCGATCTATGTCGAATAGTTACATTTATTTAGATGTTAATTAAAGGTTACGTGCTTAAATTATTTATGTATTTACATGACGGATTAAGGTTATGCAAAAATAAATTCGCAAATAGCATTAAAATTCAACAAAAATCCGTAAAACTAATTAATTTAACGAGATTTTATAGAATTATACGATGGGTAAAAATCACGCGCTCACAGTAGTATAGTACATATTTATAAATTTACAACGAAGAAATTGATGTAGTGTATATATAAATAGCTGGAGCAATTTTAGTATCAAATTTGCATTAATATAATAGCATATTTAAATCAAGCATAAATTTTGGAGTGCATTTTTGTCTTTAACTAAGTTAATGCATGCATTAAAAACTCATTGCATTGTTAATATCACGATTTCCAGTGCATAGGATAATACCAAATAAGGTGTATAACTAATGCATAGGTTCAAAATACCAAACAAAATATTATTAATACACAAAACCAATATATGCATTATTTTTTCTAATGCTTCCTAACCAAACTATTCCTAATAGAAATAAACCAAAAGTAGAAACTACTAAGTAACTAATTATAATCTATTAAGTCATGCTATCAAAAATAACCAGAAAAATTATCAATAATATACGATATTAAAAAGACCTAAACGAAAAAGAATCCTTGCCAACATTTGTTCCAGACCAACCCGAATTACAAGAAAATACACATGACTTTACATCATAACATAAAATGGCACATATTTTTAAGTTTTATCGGACTTAGCCCATATTGTACATATTTTGAAAGCACTAGCCAATTTAAAGTCTGTGTTTTTACAACCATTTCTTATAAAAGCTATGGAGTTAAATCTGTATTCTCACAACCATTTCTTCTAAAAGCTATGGAGTTAAATTTGTGTTCTCATAACCATTGTTTTCGTTCTCTTCTTCTCACATAACTAAATAGTAGAAATCCACCATTGAAGGCCAATTAAAACTTTGCTTTCGAAAATAGAATTTTTTGGATTTGTTAGTTGTTTGGATTGGGTGTTGTTCCAATTGGTTGAAAATATCAAAGGGAGTTCAAAATTTAAATTTGGAGTGATTTGGAGTAGATTTGAGAAAGATTTGAGTTAAATTTTAGAAAAGACGCAAGGAAGAAGACGAAGTCAGTTTTTTTGTATAATTATGTATAATCTTGTATAGTAGTGTATAAACACATCTTATACATTATTATACACCTTTATACAAGCGTTTGTAGACGAACTTCTTCCACGATTTTCAGTTGCAATTCTTGCTCAAAACTAGTCCAAATCTCCATTAAATGACTTCAAATTTTATATACAACTTCCTTATACTGTTTCTAACAAGTCTAAATTATACCCACTCCAAATTTCTCACAAAATCAAAATTGGAATTTAAACCCACATTTTAGGGTGAATGACTGTCAAAATTAATGAGTACATTGAAAACGTATAAATGAAGCAACATATCAAATTTGAAGAAGATTAGATGTGATTTGGACTAGTTCGGAGTCAAAATTCTTAATTGAAATAAAATTTAAAAATTTCTCTACGACGTATGTATCTCACACACAAATATACATAAATATACAAAGGATATGTATGGAATACACATTTGATAAATATGGGATACACATCTCATCTTCTTCCTAATCATCTTTTACATCAAATTGGCTCAAATTTCAATCCAAACCAATCAAATCATCTTAAAGTTGATTTTCAAACTCCTTGAGATGATTTTCAATTCCAACAACACCCACTCAAACAAAATCAAATTTCGAAAACTCAAATTTCCAAAGTCAAATTTAAACGAACTTCAATGGCTTTCAATCGATTTTTAGCCCAGCCTCTTCACTTTTCAAGTAACCGAACAATCAAATAAAAATAAATAGAATTCAAGGAGATATATATACTTTATACGTATATGATTCATGCATTTGTACTATAAGGCCTTCGCATAATTATACCTTTCTAAACGGGACGGATATATAGGCTAAAATATGATACACGTAAACCTATAATCTCTCCACTAAATTAAATATATTATGTACATATTTCTAGAAAAGTCTAATAGTATTTGCTGGCGGCATGGCCCCATGGTCTAAAAGAGTTGAACGGTGCAGTCCGGTGGATACTGAATTATTTGCTCCAAAGGAACATAGATCAATTCTCACTTGTTACGTTCTTTTTTACTTTTTTTTTAGGCATGACGTTCTAAGCACCTTCTAAACGAAGGAACTTTTTAATATTTTTGTTGCTGGGCATGCAAAATGGACTCACCAAAAAACAAAAGTACTAATGATGTTTTATACTTCAATACCACATATGAGGGGGAATGATTTATGTGGTATCTAATTTTTCGAGTATTGTCTTAGTAGAAGAATTTGGTTCTTCTTGGTGTTCCAACTTCTACTGGTGCGGAATAATAAATGCAGTAAAGTAAAAACACAGAGATTTTTACGTGAAAAACACCTGACTCAAAAGGTGAAAAAACCACGACCTACTCTTCAGTAGGATTTTCCCAAATTCTTCACTACAACTCTGAACCAAACAGCATTTACAAAATAAACTCTTTTGTAAACCTAGGACTAACTCTAATCCCTTTGTAGCAATCTAGACTCTAGCTAATTGCGACAAGCTTCAAGTTAACTCTAACTTGAACAGTATGTACCTATTACAATTGCTTCTAAGAAAGCTGAAAGATACAATATTAAATCACCTACTACAACCAACTAGACTCAATAAACAAACAGATGAAACTGGTTCTTCTAGCTGGTCAGTAGCCTTTGTGTCGCACAAGGATTCTGCTTGCAAAATATCTCTGGGAATTTTGCTTTCAATTCTTGTTTCACTTCTACCTTTGTGCGATTAATTCTTCAGTAGGAATACTTCAACATTATATAGCGCCAGTAGTTGAGATGTTCTTGTTTCTTTTCGCTTTAGGAGACAACCTCTTAGTTTCTAGATAATTCACATAACTTGTTATCTCCTACGCATGGACTCTTCGCGTGCCAATGAGTCTGTTTCACTATGATAGCCTGGTGGACCTGGTTCAATTTGATAGACATTTGTCAATCTTCAAAACCATGCAGTGACTTGGGTCAATAACTAAGATGAAAGAAAATGAACTAATTTGTTGATAAATCGTCATTATTGAAGTCTATGTATCTTGATAATTGTGTCATAACTTGCTTTACTACTACCTCATACGGATTAGTTCTAATCAATGTTTTAAAAGGCGGGGGCATGAGGCGGGACGTTTTACCTCTGACGAGCCGAGGAGTAAGTCCTGAGACATGAGGCGTAAGTCCCACGGATCTTTAAATTTTACTAATTTCAAAAATTTTAAGATAGTATAAAATAAAAAATAGTTATAAAAATTACATTAAAATCACAAAATTATAACACATAATCTATTTAAAATATTTATAAATTATAATTCAACTATGAATAATACAAAAAGTATGACATATATCATAATATGCAAATTAGCTGCAACATCGTTACAACTCAAACATAAAAAATAAAATATTTGATGCGGATTTTTATTTGTATCTCTTAAGGAGTAATGAATCTTGAAAAAATTTCGATACTATAATTTGATGTTTTTTTAAATACTCCTTTTATTTAATATGTTTTTTGTTTGAAAAAGAATTTATATAAAAACATATTTCACAATTTAAATATGATTCTCCAGCATCCTTTATTTTTAAGTTTCAGCAAGTTAATAAAGTACATAATTCACCATGATATACCATGATAAATAATTATTTGTAAATAGTTACTAGCTAATACTGGCCTATCAAATTCATAAGTATTGTATCTCATAAACTTGAAAAAAAAATATTTAGGAAAATAATTATAAAAAATTTATGCACTATTATATATTAAAGACATAACAAAATTTAATACATAAATACTATTAAGTGAAAGATTTATTTAAAATTTACTATCATAGCAGTCTTAGTGGATAAAATGCAATAATTTTAATTTTAATTATGTCATAATATACTCTCAATTTAATGATTAATGATTGAGAAACAAGTAATTTTGAATAGTCAACGATTTATTAAAGGAAAATTGAGGATTTACAAGGTTAGTTACACACAATTGCATAAAGTTCTATTAGGCGAGCCCTATACGCTGGGCGTTGGGCGTGTCCGAGGCGTAAGCCCTGACGGCTGAGGTGTAAGTCTCTTGAAACTAAGCCTTACACATAAGCCCAGGGACGTTTGACGAGCGCTCCGTCCCGGGGCGAGTCCCAATTCTGCCTTTTAAAACAGGGGTTCTAATATGAAGATTTCACAAATTCTTCTACTCCAAGATCTTAAATAACTTTGTTGGATTACTCGAACTCTGCAAAGACGGAAAAAGAAAGGGAGGGGAGGTAGACTAAAGAGAGGGAAAAGCGTACAAATAGTCAATTGAGCTAATATTGATAGCATTTGATAGGTACGTTATTTGATGTGTAACAGATTACCATATACAAACAATACAATCACTGATACAGAGGCAACAATAAATTTTACACAACTATAATTATAATTTCATATTTTAGATATACAAAGAAGGGAAATAAAAAATTTAATATATATTTTGATATACGCAAAGAAGTAAAATAAAGTTGTAATATAAAAAAAATTAATAATAAATATAATATATATATATATATATATATATATATATATATATATATACATTTATTGGCACCACGTAGCCAATATCTATAACTATATAGGACTTTATGTTATGTAGGTTGTCATGCCGTGCCAAATCCGTAAAAATTGCACGGGGCGCCTTATTTGGTCGCCCCCATTTAACCTATACCCATTTTTTTAAAACTTTTTTACTTGTACCCACTTTTTAAACAACTTCAGCACCTTTCTCCTTCTCCTCTGAAATTAAAATCTTTCAGTAAAATGTATTTCCATTTCTAGCATGCATCTGAACGAATTTTTTTTTTGCAAATCTACACATACACACACACAAAAGAAAAGAAAGGGGATTTTTTTTCCCACTATTATGTAGTACTCCACCTGTTAACAAACTTTGCTTTGAGAAAACTCGACTCTCTTAAGAAAGTGTGTTACTTTTGTTTCTGTCTGTCTAATCTAAGTAAAGCAAAAACATTCCAAATGCACACCGCCACTCTCTCAGAGTCAAAAAAGATGCAGCAGATTAAGAAGTGTTGGAGCTAAAATTCCTCAGTTACAAAGACAAAAACTTCAGCTCTAGAGCTGAAGTTTCCCGGTTACAAAACAAAAACTTCAGCTTCAGGCCCGGCTACTAGAATGCTGAAGTTTTACGTGATTGACTTTACTACTTCAGCCCCGTATGCTGAAGTTACGCAAAAAAACGGGTACGCTTGCAAATTTTTTTATAAAGCGGACACAAGTTAAAATGTGACACAAAAAGCGGATACGGATGCAAATGCGCCAAATCCCTATAACTTGTGTTAACTGGGCTCGCCTTGATTAGGCTGGGCCTGCTTGGTTCTAGGCAGACCTGACCCAATTGACATAAATGATAGGTGATTTGTAATAGGATATTAAATGACAGTGTTCATGTTTCGACCATGTTTTAAATAATGAGTAATTTTTTTTATTACGGACTAAAAAGAAAATAAGTTCACGAAAATTAAAGCAGAGGGAGTAGTTCTGTAAAATAGCCTTCCGGCAAGAACTATGCAGCAAAATACAAACGAATTACTAGAATTTCTGATTGATAGGCAAAACTTGCCTTATTACAAGTCCTGGTGATCCGTCAACAGTCTTAACCGATAGTTATCTAATAATTCACATATTAGTCTTAAGTGATGGTTAAATTTTAAATTACATGACACTTGCTTCTTGATGTTAAATTCGTCAAACCATAAGATGGCTTTTAAGCAAAAAAAACATTTTGCTTATTTCATTGATGTAATACATCTTGATTCGATCGTAAAACCAAGAACAGTGAGAACCACATTTATGCGGCACAAGTAATATATTCTTCTGCCACACTTCACTTCAAGAGTTGTAACAAAGTTGCAAGAATTGCAACAATGCAACATTGCTAAAACACTGTCAAAATAAGGATTATAACAGCCTTTGCTACAGTTAGTTACCAGAACGATGCTAGGCAGAGAGGAAGTTATGAGAACATCGATTTGAAACCAAGAACATCGAAAACACACATTTAATGTAGCAGAAGGAGCATATTCTTTGACTGTATTCAACAGTTATAACATCAAAGTTGCAAGATCTGCAACAATGCAACATTGTTACCACTGGCCAATCAGGATAACAGCTCATATCCTACAATTTGTGACCAGAAGAATACCAGCCTTGTGTTTTATATTTTTTTGGGTACAAAACGTAAGGTTATGTACTCGCACATAACAGTGAAAACCAAATTTCTTGAAGCATGATGACTATCTGCCCATCAAAATTTCCTTCCCTCTTTTTTGGACAAAAGGTTATGTTTACCGTCATGTTGTTAGCTTTAGATAGACAAAACCAACAAAAACCAAATACTAGCAAACATCTTATTATCATCTTCAGCATCAGCATGAGAAGGCAAACAAACCATACTGACAGATCAGACAAGCAGTGTAGAAATATCATCAATAACAAGCTATTCTATAAAATATTTAATACCATGCCTCTGGCAAAATTCTCCAACTGAAATGAAAACTGACACCAACTGTGGGCACTGAGAAGCTTCTCAGAGTGACCTAAGGTAAATTGAGCTTGCAATTTTTCTACCACTCACCCGTTTCTTGTCTTGAACCACCAAAGTTACAAATGCAAAAAGAACAGAACTTGTGTTGAAAACAAAAGAAGATCCCTTCACTGCGTAACTCCAAGCCACTTTGTGAAAACATCAAACTCTGTGTAGTCAGAATCTGAAATCATCGTCTTGTACCAAGCTGAGCTTGCAGACCTGATAGCAGATGCCTCCTCCTGTGATAAATAAAGTAGAGCTATTAATACTACTCTCAAGTATAAGATAATCAAAAGTCCATGCATACAAGTTTGTCCACTTAATTTTTTTTTTCTGAACACAAAAATTACGAAAGAGTCGGGATCTTTTTTTACCATAATTGAAGACATTGAAATAACTAACGTGAGATAGTTCCTAACATTAACCCAGTTTTATCAAATAACACAATGTTATCCACAAGTCATCAATAGGGCCAAAAGTCCTCAAGTGACATGGTTCACCTCTCAGGATAAGACCAAAACATATCCCTACTCTATCATGTTAATCCCTCTGTTTCACTTTATGTGACAATTACCATTTTGAGAGCCAAAGAAGATTCTTTTACCGCATTTTTTATAAATACTTTCTAACTATGTTTAGTCACTAACTATTTGTGACTTAAGTACCTTTTAAGTAGTTTCTAAATATGTAGATTTTATTACAAAATTGGATATTCTATGTCCGAATTCACACCAAAAATTAGTCAACTTGACTCTTGTACTCCAACTAGGTCGCATAAAGTGGAACAGAGGGAGCAACTCATTTCCTGAAGTTATTTGCTTCAGGAGTGGTTACTAGAGATAATTTAGTTTGTGATATAAAATCTGAGGAAGGGAAAAGGATTGGATTTTAATGGCATCACAAAACACTCAACATAAGTAGATTATACAGAAGCCGACAAACCAACCATCAACTATAACAGGTACTAAAAGCATCATTATTTCTAGCACACCACATTAGGTTAAGAAAATTAAGATTGCACGCAATAAGCAGATGACAGATATCAGACTCTATCCCAACAAATGAAACCCGATCATGTGGCAAAATACAAACATTTGTACCTTTCTTCACATATGATTAAAACATTCTTTACCAATTTCTAGCACACCACATTAGGTTAAGAAAATTAAGATTGCACGCAATAAGCAGATGACAGATATCAGACTCTATCCCAACAAATGAAACCCGATCATGTGGCAAAATACAAACATTTGTACCTTTCTTCACATATGATTAAAACATTCTTTACCAATTACTAGCATAACATGAGTTTAAAGCAATCATTTCCATCTATTATCACGAAAATATTTATCACGTAAATCTAAGATTAAAAACTACAAAGATCATGAAGAATATACCTTGGTAACTTGATGTCTCTTCTTGTCAAGTTTCTCCTTCTTAGCCTTAACCCTTTGGGCCTCAGCCAAAAGGGACATTCTCCTAGCAGTTTTCGCATACGGATTAAGCTTCAGCAACACATTCAGATTCTTCAATGGATTCTTCTTCAATGTGGCCCTCTTCACATCCTTCTTAATAGGCCTCACAACAGACTGCACCTCATCAGAATTAATAATCCTAGCAATATCGGCATTCACCATTTTCGCCCTAGGCAACACGTATCCCTTCTTCTTCTCGGATGGCTTGTCAAACGAGCCATAAATCTCATCCAATTTCTCATAGGCTGATTTAGTCCACACAACAAACCTTCCTAAATGACCTCCAGGAGCAAGCTTTAGTAAATTCAATCTTTCCACATGGCAAATTTCAACACCAGGAATGTTACGAAATGCTTTTACTAACTTAGCCCCTTCAGTACCATACACAATAAGTGGTCCTTTACGAGAAATGTACCTACGGTTACGCATTTTACCCTTTCCGGGGCGAATAGCGTGACTGTCCTTAGCTTTCTCAGCATCAGGATAAGCACCGATTTGTTTTAAAGCTTTGACAGCATTTGAAGTTTTTTCAATGCTCTCAACTGAATCTGAAACAACGAGAGGGAGCTCGGGAACAGACTCAATACGATGCCCACGCGCGAGGACTAGCGAAGGAACTGCAGATGCTGCAATAGCTGAAGCGACCGCGTAACGCTTTTGGTTAACGGGGATCTTACGGTGCCAACGGCGCCAGATTTTGGTAGGAGCAAACATCCGACCACCACGACACATGTTACCGAAAGCAGCTTGACCAGCACGGTGGGTCCCACCACCAGAAACACGTGGGATACGTGAAACGGCTCGTCCGGTACCCCATGACTCGGCGGAGGTTTGGTGACCGGCTTTTTTGGAGACGGCGTAAGGTTGTCGGGAGTTTTTGGAGATGTTGGCGTGGACGTAAGTGACAACATCGGGACGGATCGGAGCTTTCATTACGGCGGGGAGAGGAACAGCTCCGCCGTCAGTGGCCATGTCATTTTCGAATGATTGAACGGTAGTGGTTGGAATGGCGGCTGCGGTGGCCATCGCTGATTGCCGAATTTGGGGGGTTGAGGGGAAGGGGAGAGGATGCTAGGGTTTCTGTAAAGGAGAGAGCAGAGTGAAGCTTTGAAGGAGCGAAGTTTTAAGGAGTAGGGTTGGAAATGGGCCAATCAACCTTCCAAGCGAACACTGCGTTATTGGACTTAAGCCCATTCTTTCTTCTTCGCCTACACACACATATACAATGAGAAGTAGAAAGATTCAAGGAAAAAGTACAGGAATAGCCGATTTAAGCTCGAACTTACAAACTTCTAGCCCAAAATTAGACAATTATCAAAAGTAGTCAAAAAATTAGAGATACACGCAAGGAAGTATTCTTCCATCCGAGAATCACACTAAAGATTCCTTCCCTATTTTTCTAGCGTATCAATTTCACAGAGACCTACATTTTATAAATTACGGCATTTTCTCCCAAAAATATTCTCAAAATGAGCTCCAAATTCCACTTAAAAATCGATCAATTTCACGATAGAATCAACAATTTCCTTTCGTGATTTCTCTGTAGATAAAGCTTTGATGAAGGACCTACGAGCTACAATCAAAATCAATCAAGGAATTAGTGAGTTTTGACCTAATTTCAACTACTTCAATAGCAAATTTACCAATTTTTATTGAGAACAGTGGTCGATGGAATATTGATAACGCTTTTGTAGATTACAATGTTGATGTTGTAATATTTACTGCAAATATAAGTTTTGAAGATTTTGTAGACGTGATTTCGAAACAACTTATGATTAGATACTTCACTGAATGTTATTAAAATCAAATACACTATCCAAAACGGTTCTCCATCAATAGTGATACACAATAATATGGGTGTATGTGTATATCTTGAGCTGAAAAAAAGCTCGAAATTTTTAATGTATCCCATTTGTATAACATCGAGTGAAAATGATATGGATATGATCTGCTACAATTCAAATTCTGCTGTAATTTCCTCAGAGTGTGCACAAAGCCCAGTTATACAGGAGAGATACAATGCCGATACAATTAATATGATTGAGTTTGGGGATGGAGAAAACTGGCAAGATACAAAATATGATGAAAATACAATAATAACTGACCCTCAACACATAGACGTAGAACAAGGTCAAATTTATAAAGACAAGGCTACGATAGTCAAATTCATGAAACACTTGGCAGTAAAGGAAAAATTTCAGTTTAAGGTGCATAGATTAAGTGAAAGCGGGTATCAAATATTTACTATATAATTATGTATCTCAATGTATATCGTAGTTGATGTTAGAAGCATAATAATGCAGAAAATAAGTTGTCGCTTGTAAGTCTGTGGATGTACACTTTTAAGTTGTGGTTGTCACCTGTAGTAATGTATAGTCGTTGTATTTTTTTCATCTAATATTGTTGATGGCAGTGTGTATCATTGTATTTCATGTCGCTCTGTTTATTGATGAAAAAGTTTATATCTTTGTCGTAGGTATTGCCTAGTGTGCATCAACAACAACTGTTATTGGTGTTTTAAGTCTTCGAGCCTGAAAAAAGCAATTCACGGTCAGAAATTTCAGCAAATTGCACTCATGCTTCCTGAAAGACATATCTTACGCACAACGTCAAACTACTGCAAAACTCATCGGCAGTCTTCTGATAGACAAGTATAAAGATCCAAAAAATAATATACACTCCTAGTGACATAATTGGAGACACGAACAAGCAGTGTGGTCTTCAAATGAAGAAGGAATATGCAGTTCAACTACTGAAAGGGAACTCGAGTGAATCATATGATAAGTTGCCAAGCTAATTTTATATGTTGGTTCTTACAAATCTTATGTCGGTGGTAAGTTTAAAAAAACAGAGGAAGACATGTTCATGTATGCTTTTGTTGCACTATATTCGTCTATAAAAGGATGGCAGTATTGCAAACCGGTTGTTGTTGTAAATGGAACCTTTCTTAAATCGACATACAGAAAAACATTATTGATAGCATCCACACAAGATCCAGGAAGTAAAAATAAGAATTATATATATATATATATATATATATATATATATATATATATATATATATATATACATACATATACATGTGAATGGTTCTTCGCGAGGTTCAAGGATGCATTTTGGGGAAGGGGAGGGAATGTGCATAGTCTCGGACATGCATAAAGGCATTGAAAATGCAGCGGCAACATTGTATTTATAAGTACCTCACTGTGTCTGCGTATGGCACATGGAATAATGTAAAAAAATATTACAAGAAGAACCATTAGCAGCTCAAAAACATATTCTTTGCTATGGACAAAGCATATATGGTTGAGAAGTTTGGTTACCACATAGCAGAGGTAGAGAGAATTGATAAGAGGGTCAAATATTACTTAATCAACGTTAGGTATGAAAGATGGTTTAGAGCACATTTCATTGTCAACAGAACATTGACAATGACTTCAAACATTACGGAGTCGATCAATGCAATGTTCAAGGCTGCTAGGGAACTCCCAGTACTGCATTTGCTGGAGTACATAAGGCAATTGATCGGACAACGGAACGTTACAAACCAAAAGAATGCAATAGAGTTATTTATTGATCTTGGGAAAAAATATGATACAATGCTGATGGACAATCTCGAATCGTCACATCGGATGAAGGTATGACTAGAATTTGTAGATACTTGTGCACATAGCATGTAATCATGCCAAATTCACGGATCTGTTATATCTTGAACCCTTTTTGTGATTTTGTTAAACTAGTGTCCACCTGCACGACACACTGAGACCAAATTGATTAAAGTTAACGTTTTCTAATATTCATTGTTTGCACAAAAGCAATATTATATTGTTCAAGTAATAGAGGGTCTTATCTCTGTTACCCGAGACTTGACGTTTGCTGTTACTTTTCAAAGCTAGTTGGTCTACCTCTATTCTCTACTTCTTCTAGGGCATGCAAGAAATCGGTCATTATGTAAGCAAATTATTCAACTTTTAGGCGACTACCAGCATATATATAACGTTTTCAATTTAATGTAGCGTCTATGCCTACCCCACTACTGAAATATTGGTTGGTTTGACATGATATTGAGCTATTTTGAATCTTTTAGGCTCTTTAGTATATGTGTTTTGAGGGCATCTGCGTTGTCACCACTACTGATAGTTGATAAATTTTGCAGGTGACCCCTTCGACGAGTTTCGTATATTCAGTACTTGACAAGGGTAAGCAGAAAATGATATTCCTAAAGATCGAACTTGCAGCTTGTCACGACCCAAAACCCTAACCTGTCGTGATGGCATCTAACGTGGTACTAGGCAAGCCGACATTTCTAAATGTTTCCCAACATATTAACAAAATGAGTGAAAGTAGTTTTAAATGATAAAAATTATCATAAACGGGGTAAAACCAAAACACGAATGTGGAAAACTCCTAAATCGGGGTGTCACTAAGATCATAAGCATTTGTACATCACCAGTCTAGAAAAGTAATGTCTATAAAATTTTGGATCTAAATATAATAAAAGAAAAGATAAGGAAGGAGAAACAAGGAATGTGAATGCCGGGCAGCTACCTCGAAGTCTCTAACAATCAGTTGTGCGAGATATCAACACCCACCGTGTCCAGAAACACATGGATCTGGACACGGAGTGCATGGTGTAGTGTGAGTACAATCAACTCAGTAAGTAACAATACTAAATAAAGAAATGAAGATAGTGACGAGCTATACAGTTATAGTTCAATTTCAGTAATCTCAACAAAAGAAAGTAGGCATGCTTTCAAATCCGGCAGTTTAAGTCAAATCAGTTTATTCATGTGAAATTCAAGTAAACCGGATGTTATATCTCTTAGAAATTTTAAAGTAGTGATATATGGCAGTTAAGTGCATCAATAAGAAAATCAAAAGCACCTTCTCATAGCAACAGCCACTCAACCTTTCTCAATATCTCAGCACTCGGCACTCAACACTCATCACTTATCACTCGTGCTCACTAGGTAGTTGCGCTCACTAAGGTGTGTACAAACTCCGGAGGGGCTCCTTGAGCCCAAGCACTATATCGCTGCGGCGTGCAACCCGATCCCATAAATATATATACAACCATAAGGCTCGTTGTGGCGCCCAACCCTATTCACACAAATACAGCCCTAAGGCTCATTGCGGTGTACAACTCGATTCATATATATACAACCTGAGGCTCGTTGTGGTGTGTACCCCGATCCACATATATACATCACTGAGGCTCGTTGCGACATGCAACCTAATCCACATATATACATATCACTCACATATACTAACTCAGGCCCTAACTCAGTTACTAACCTCTCTAGTCTATTGGGCTCTCAAAAGTCATGAAAATCAACCCAAACAGCAATAATATGATGTACCATAAGGAATAAGAGACTAAGATACGATATGCAAGTAGAATTTGAGACTAATTGAACATGTACACGACCCATGCGGGTCCCAACAGTGCCAACACATAGCCTAAACATGATCTCTAGCATGATTTGCAATTAAATATCTATAACACATGGAGAGTATGTAGCGAACAATAAGTTATTCAGCTTCACAATTTTCATGGAATGGATCAAGTCCCAATTCCTATAGTGCAGGCCCACACGCCTGTCACCTAGCATGTGCGTCACCTCCTAACCAATCACATAACACAAAATTCGGGGTTTCATACCCTCAAAACAAGATTTAGAACTGTTATTTACCTCAATCCGAGCAAAGTCCCTACTCTAATACCTTAGCCTCGCAAATTGGCCTCCGAGCATCTCGAATTTAGCCATAAACAATACGATACAACCAACACGGGCTAATGAATCAATTCCATAAGAAAAATACGAAGTTTTAATAAAATCGGCTCAAAATCGGCCCCTGGGCCCACTTCTAGGAATCCAACAAATCACAAAACCCAAAATCCCATTCAACCACGAGTCCAACCATACCAAATTTAGTCAAATCCGATATCAAAATCTCATTCAAAACCTCAAAAATCTAGCCTAAGAACTTTTCTTCATTTCCCCCAAATTTTCACCCCAAATCACAAATTAAATTATGGAATCAAAGACATAATCATGGGAATTAACCAAAACCATATAGGAATCACGTACCCCAAAAACCCACACAAGAATCTCTCAAATATTGTCCTTCTACCGAGCTCTCAATACAATCTTGTGATATGAACTCAAAACCCTCATTTTTTAAACTTATATTCCGCCCAGATATGCCTTCATCGCGATTAGGGGTGTGCATTCGATTTATCGATTCGATTTTTACCCTTATCGATAATTACTTATCGATTATCGATTTGTACATATGCTTATCGTTATCGTTTCAATAAGGTTTCGATTATTTCGATTTCGATTTATCGATTTTTAGGGCTTATCGATAACCAAATCGATTACACCAATAAGAAAATTTGCGGGATTCCACGAAAAGTATATCGCTATAAACACGCCTAACTAATATGGACAAAAAGAAGCTAAAATAAGACAAACACCGTTTATAATATAAAAATTGTGCCAGCCCCTACATGCAACGAAACTAAAGTAAGAGATCAAATGTATGCCACCAAGAATACTGTTTGACTAACGATTAAGGCCTCGCTATTGTACAATAGATCACTAACTTATGACCACGAGAATACCCTATAGTGATAACATGACCACAAGAATATTGTACATGAAGAAGTCAACATGAATGAACTTCCCAGTGACATTTTTTGTCAATATAGGTACCCCTAAGCAACTGATCACATAGTTTCTACCAAGCTTTAAACCTGAAAGAAATTAAGAAAATATTGTGTACAGACTAAGTTCTTTCCCACTGACAGTACAGAAGTATAGACAAAAGCTAGTTATGTACAGAGGAAAAATCAATTCAAAGGAGGAAAAACTAAAATGTATATTCTAGAAGCACCCTAGGTATGTACAGAGGAAAATCAATTCAAATGAGGTAAAACTAAATATTATATTCTAGTCGTGCTTCTACAACTTATGTTGTTGATGTAATAATTCTTTCTACAGCATCACAATTCACAAGAGCGAGAGAATTCCAGAAACATTCTTTTTTGAAAAAAATAAGAAGAGGATTAGAGGCAGGGGGATAGCATGAAAAAAAGTGCAGGTAACGAAGCTGTTCAATTAAAACACTATCAGCCGAAGGAAAGGAGACGCAGCATCATGGCACAACATTATAAGGTGTAAACCTCAGAGGAAAAATACTAAGAGGCAAATCATAAAGGTTTTTCTTCCTCGGAGTCATCGGGAATGGACTTTTGGTGCGAACAGGAATTAGGTGTTGTAAGGACTTTTGGTGCGAACAGGAAGCTCTTAAGAACCTGTGAAGCGGAGTTGAAGAATAAGGGAAGAGGAAATAATAGGGTTAGGGACATAGGGTAAAAGAAAGGGTATATTTATCTTTTTAGTATATCTTATCGGTTTATCGATAAACCGATAACCGAAGAGGACAAAATCGAAATCGAAATCGATAACTCGATAAGAAAAATTTTGAAATCGAAATCGATAAAACGATAACAAATAATCGATTCGATTTATCGATAAACCGATAACCGAAGAGGACAAAATCGAAATCGAAATCGATAACTCGATAAGAAAAATTTTGAAATCGAAATCGATAAAACGATAACAAATAATCGATTCGATTTATCGATAAACCGATTCGAATGCACACCCCTAATCGCGATCGCGGAACATACCTCGCGATCGTGAAGCACAACTATGTTGCCCCACAAATTAACACTACACGAACGCAGAATCCTCCACGCGAATGCGATGTACTGACCCTCTGACTTACGCGATCGCGAACGAACTCATGCGTTCGCGATGAACAAAACACGTGGTCTCAGCTCCTACCTCACTTCCTCTTCGCGAATGCGGCGTAGCCCACGCGTTCGCAATACATTGCTTCTCAAAGCTACATGATCGCATCTCTATACTCGCGAACGTGTAAAGCAAATTCCAGTGATCCATTAAGCCTACGCGGTCGCGTATAAGGAAACCAGATCGGTGACACCACCAAACTTCAACAAAGCTCCAAGTCAAATTTCCAATCCGTCAACCACCCGAGGACCTAGGGACCTCAACCAAACATAGACTCAAGTCCCAAAACATCATACGAACTTAGTCGAGCCCTTAAATCACCTCAAACAACATCAAAAACACGAATCACACATAGATTCAAGCCTAATGAACCTTGTAATCCAACTCCTGCAACCGACGCTGAAACCTATCAAATCACATCTGATTGACCCCAAATTTTCATTTCAAGCCTAATTCAACTACAGACCTCCAAATCACAATGCGGACACGCTCCTAAGTCCAAAATCACCCAACGGAGCTAACGAAACCATCAAAACTCCACTCCGGAGTCGTTTACACATAAGTCAAAATCCAGTCAACTTTTCCAACTTAAGTTTTTAACTATGAGACTAAGTGTCTCAATTCACTCCGAAATCTTTACGGGCCCGAACCAACTAACTCGGGAAGTCATAAAATAAACAGTAATACAAAAAATGAGCAGTAAATAGGGGAACGGGGATACAACTCTCATAATAATCGGGCGGATCGTTACACTACCATGGAAGGTTTCAGTTGGATAAGCTGCCATGTACATATGCTTGGGCAGTATTATAAAATACATACACATTAATCACATTGAGTATTGCTTGGTGTACTACACCAGGAAGTACCTATTGAAGACCTATGAAATTCCAATTTATCCAGTTCTTTATGAAAGCACATGAAAAATTCCTGCAGAAGTTCTAGATGAAAAGTCTTACCACAAGACGTGACTAAATCAATAGAAATTCCAAGGAAGGGGAGGTGCAAGCCAATATCTGAAAGGAAACGAAAAAGTTCAATTTAATGGGGACAACGTGGAAAACAAGGTCACAACAAGAAACTTGTAAAAATAATCCAAAGTGAGGATGGAATATGTCAAACTTAGAATCACTTATTATTTTGGCAGGCCATTAAACTTGTCCTTACTTTTCACCTTGGCACTCCATCTTAAGTCCTTTCCATTTGAACACTCCAGCCATACCTCAAATGTGTCATTTAAACACAAAATAATGATATGTCATAGAGCGTGTAGTACGCTACTTTTCAGAGCGTGAAAAATAAAATTTTCTTTTTATAACTTTTTTTTTTCTTTTTCCTCCTATTCTTTTGCACCACATGTCCAGGTCATCACCTTCCTCTCTCTCTCTCTCTCTCTCTCCCTTCAACCACTCCATCACCATTCACCTTACTTCTAAGTTTTCATTACCGGAATAGATGGAACTTGCCGGAAAAATCACAAAAAGCTATTCTTGTTTGTTGCTCTCCTCTTTTTCTCAACTAAGATTCTTTCTTCTCTAATTAGAACCTTTTAAAGACCTAAGCCCTACTTCACCACTCCCATATTCCATTTCCCAACTCTCTGCATCCTCTCAATTGTCAAAAACTAAAGTTCGTGATTCAATCTGCAAGAAATTCGTGATCCCCACACAATTATGACCCTTCTCCATCCGCATAAACAACAATTGAAAAGCTCAAATAACACATACAAAGATGTTATTGAAATTTAAGTATCATCTCACGGGTATGATGAATTTTGATACTCAAATTCGCCTGATTCGTACATAGAGAATAATAGTTTGACTACCCGGAGAGGTCATAGATCGTACATGGAAGTTTTATTGAATATAGATGAGAATCTGGTAGGATCCGTGGTTCCATTCCCTCTGATTTGCACATGTGGAATTAATCCTCTGTATTGGGATCTAGTTGTTTCAATAGGGGTATTTGATTTTCGTTCTTACGACATTGACTTAACACCATTTTTGGGGCTTTTACTTGATGGCCAAGCCCATTTTCTAGGGCTTTGTTCTTTTCTTTTGGCAACAGAAGAGGGGCATAGAAGGGGGGGGGGGGGGGGAGCCCC